>JASZXT010000600.1:0-16495 GCA_035521555.1 Lecanoromycetidae sp. Uapishka_2 | reverse complement strand
GGGTTTGGGGTAGGGAGTTGGGTGGACTTACCGACTGGGAGGTAATTGTCGTTCCCGCCGTTTCGTGCGTGCTATGGGGTCGAAGGACTTGATGTGCTCTTCTGAGGGACCACCGATGTGCATAGATGATGAAGGGTCGACATCTTCGGACAGCTCTGTCATGCCGTTGAAGGTCGAAGCTTTCCGGTGGGCATTGAGACATCGAAGACCTTGGTGCGCTCTCCTCCGTAAGGGCGTCGAGTGGAATAGCCCAGGGACACGCTGAGAAGCCATGTTGGTGTTACGCGCGGGGCTGAGGACAATCATGAAGAATTTTAAGCATGCTGTGATCAATTCTAAGCGACATCAATGTCGTCTGAATGCCAAGCTAAGCCCCTTCGGATCGACCTTGATGACTCCACAGTAATTCTCTAGCGCCTGTAAGCTCCAACTTCTTCCATCTTCCCAATTATTGTTCTAGAATGAGAAGACGCATGACCGTCTCTGGCGCTGCCTTCAAGATTGCATAAGAGGCGAGATTACTAAGATGTGAGAGATGTTGCTTTCTAACTGAGTAAATCGAAAAATGCAAGGGTTCGAATATAGTGAGTGCTTATATCCATGGTCTTGAGCCTATATACGAGCTTCGAGCCAGCGAAACTAGAAACCATTTCATCAACAGAGTAATGTGTTTATGCAGCGACGCCGTATTAATAGCCTTGAAGCTCACAATAGCGTGCTATGCCGGAAGTGCAGCAATCTCTTTATCCATTCCACGTATTATCTGCTACCCAGGCTCTTGTGCCCCTTCCCACTCAAACTCCCGAACCTCTTCCTTATTTTTCCCGCCCCAGAACCCGATCGCTTCACCTGGCCTTCCCAAATCCGCCTATTTCCGGCCATCAGAATCCGCACTCCAGCAAGGCGCACTGCATGTTCTTGCAGAAACCCCGCTCACGGTTGTCTTTCAACTTCTAGTTTCGTCGATTCCATTACCCTTACGACAGATCATCATGTCTTGCTCAAGTTTTATCTTCAAGATTAGCCCCAGTATGTACCAATTTCTTGTGCCAGCCCCCTTCACTCATGAGAGATTGACCAAGGATACTTGCAACGCTCAGCAGATGATGACCACAATATGTGCGGGTTACGAGAGACAGGCCAACAGGCATGCCGTTGGGTCCTGCGAAAGCAAGCACGTTGATCACCGGCATGCGCGCTCCCAAGACAAAGTAGGTCAGTCTGTGGCACTTCTGCAGAGCCCAAGGATTTCTCACCGTCCATACGGAGTTGAAGATAGGACTGCCCATATCACCTAGTTCCAGGGGTGCTTCATCGGTCGCGCTTGGAGTTATCAGAGCAGAATACCTTGCGGCGATCTTATTGAGCACAGGGCGTAGGGGTCCATAGTAGTCAAAGACTTCTCGCACCTCTTCACGAGAGAATTTAGGGGCATCCTCGACAAATGCACGGACATCCGGGTCCAGCTTTGTCTTCGTGGTGTCTATGAGGTAGTCGCTGTAGAATGAAGCCCCTGAGTCGGTCACAAAGATGACTTTGAACATCCTCCTCAAAGCTGCGGCATCATCGAATTTATCTGGGAATTCGACATCCTCGACCGTGACACCATGCTTGCGGAGAATATCTGCAGCCTTCTTCAGGGCCGCGACTGTGCCGGGCCCGGCAGATGACCAAAATGGCGACTTCACGAAGCCCACTCTAGCCTCTTCCAGTGGAATTTCCTTGGTGGATATCTCCGTTGGGAGACTGAGCACGTCCGTAATGCGTTTTAGGTCCTCCATACAATGAGCAAAGTACCCAATTGTATCGAGCTCAGGGGAGGCGACCATGATGCCTCCACCAGCTATTGTGTTGAACGTTGGCTTCATGGCGTATGTGCCCTTGTAAGAAGCTGGACGAATGACGCTACCGCCTGTCTGTGTTCCAAAGCTGAGCGGCACTTGGAAGTCGGCCACCGCGGCAGCAGATCCAGCCGAAGACCCGCCTGGTGTACGATCTGGGTCGTGCGGGTTAGTGGTATCAGGACCTGAATTCAGCACTGTGAATTCTGTGGTTGTTGTCTTGCCTACAATTTTTTAGAATAATTTCCATTACAAAGTCAATGAACATACCGAATATCAGAGCTCCAGCCCTCCGCAATATCTCAACAATTGAGGCATCTGCATTTGGCTGATTGCCCTCATACAACGGACAACCATATTCTGTTGGCATGTCTTGATCGAGTGAGTCATATCGCGTCCAGCTGTAGAGATGATCTCACCTTTCGTGTCCATGATGTCCTTGATGGCGATGGCTACTCCATGAAGCTGACCTCTTTGATCATGCGAAATTTGGTCAAGAACACGAGCCTGGCTCAGGACGAGGTCCGGATCTGACAAAAGATTAGACAAGCTTGCTACGCATGTAATAGTGAACATTTTTACCAAAATACTTCCATGCCTTTACTATGCTGTTCCTCGATTCGATGCGACTCATTAGTGCCTTTGCATAATCCTCGACAGTGAGTCGGTCCTTCTTGATCAAGCGTGAAACTTCAGTCGCCGTTAGCGACCACAATTCTGCTGGCACTTGCATTACTGCTGCCACCGATAGTTTCCGACAGAAAAGATAGCCAAGTTTCTGGTCTGAAGCTCTGTATCGGGAATATCTCTTCTCATGTTGGAACCAAATGTGAATGGAATGATTGATACTCTGTTTTATCCAGCTGAGAGGATGTGCGTACAGCTAGGTGCTGCAGCAACTTCAGCGCTTGGCCTGATCGGGACGAAACAAATCAATATGTTTTTGGAACCGCTGTCTGTGCATTAACATCCTGTACTATCTGAACGTCGTAGATGCCAAAGGCACAATAAGACCTCGCCAGGCGACGCTAATCTGTCCATTTCATATGCTTCATTTTTCTTACGTGTGCCTAATGCAAGTCCAGCCCACCACATCAATTTGTCCACCTGTCATCATATCATGTAAAAATACAACGCAAAAAGTTTCCTGTTCCCCTCAGGATTCGAATGAGCCTTTTCCACCATGACTCTGAGCTCCTTACTCCTAAAATTCTCAATAATTATTCTCCTCTTAAGCGATCTGCTTCAAGAATGGACTCAGTAGCAACTCGTCGGCGCTGGGCCTCTTCTCATGATCGATCTCAAAAGTCATATTTAAGAAAATCTTGCCCTCATCGCTAGCAAAGTCGGGTATAGTAGGCTTGGCACTCGAATTTCCAATCTGGAAGATTGCCTGTAGTTGGCTGCAATTGGGGAAAGGGTGTGTGCCCGTAAACATCTCGACAATCAGACATCCTAAGGACCAGATGTCCGCTTTGCGAGTGTACGAGGTCTGCCTGACGACCTCGGGAGCCATCCAGAACACACTGCCTTGTAGGGATGGTCGGTGGATGTGGCCGCCGTTCTTCTGTGGTTGGAGAATTGCAGAGGCTTCGACACGTTTGGAAATCCCGAAGTCGGAAATTTTGATGTTGCCTTTATTGTCGACAAGCACATTCGCACCCTTGATGTCGCGGTGAATTATGTCTCTGCCATGGAGATACGAGAGGCCAGTGAGGATCTGGCGGACGAAATTGCGAATCAAAGGTTCCTTGAGTTGACCATACGAGTTGAGCATAGCCGCTACAGAGCCGCCAGGCACGTACTCGAGGAAAATGTTGAAGTGTTCAGCATCTGAATTGGAGCCCAAGTACTGCACAATATTTTCATGTTGAAGGTCACGGAGAAGGTCAATCTCGCGTTTGAGAGCCGCGACCATGCTTTCTTTCTTTTTGTCGAGGTTGCTGTTGGTATTGGAGGGAACCTCGACTTGTTTGACAGCCATCAGCTCACCGGTGACGGCGTGAAGAGCCAAGTATACACTGCCAAAGGAGCCTTGACCGATCAGGGCACCTTGCATCCATTGCACATTGTCCCACGAATCGCCTTTGAGGAACTGGTTTAGTTCCTCATCGGGTTCGTCGCCATCTGCAGCAAGAGCGTGACTGAGATGGTCGTTGAGCGAGCCTCCAGCCTCCGTCGTCGGGCCACTGCTGCCGGACTCATCAAAGTAACTTTGAAGGGTCGCATGGGATGTATCACCGTCAGTCCCATTGATGCCTGGTTGTGAGTCGCTGTCGAACGAGACATACGACTTCCTGTTGGGCTCAATTGGAGATTCTTCAGCCAGTGGTTGAAGAGATGTTGATGCTACTGAATCACGGTAGGCGTTCTGTGAATTGGCAAAACGCGAGACAGAAAGCGGACGAGGTCCTCGAGCATGGGGAGCTCCACCAAGCCATGTGTCTGCGATGTTTGGTAAAGGTGGAGCATCTTTCAGGCTTGAAGTCCAGCTGACATTGCTGCTAGCTGTGCTGAGCCGACTGGCTGCTCTACTCAAGCGGGCAGACCTTCGCATTGACATCCGAACGGTTTTCTCAATAGTCTCCTTTTGGTGGCCAGGAAAGTATGTGTTCAAGTCCTGGCTGATCAATTCGCTCGGTGGCCTGCCACCAAGGAATTCTTTGATCTTTGGTTTCGACTGCGAGTCTGATCGCATGGGAGCATCGCCCCATCCTTGGGATGCTGCACTGCCAGCTCTGTTCCTCAGTCGTGGTTGTGGCGGTACGAATGTAGATGGTGATAATGGGTAAGCCAGATCATTCAACGTTTCTCCTGTGATCTTCTGGACTTTCAATTGACTGCGGGGGTTATTGGCACCGACAGCATTGGCATGTATCTCGTTCTGTTCCTCCATAGCAATGCTGGCAGCCTTGCGCAATTCCTCTTCCTCGGGCTCACCGGCATGTCTCTTGCGAAGGATTAGGCGGCCACGTTCATTTCTGTCAAAAGGATCTGAGCAGATTCGTAGAAGGTCACTGTCAGTTATCCGGTGAGTATTGCTTAAATCCTGGCCAGATCCATCTAGATTCCAGAAACAATAATTTCGGATCTGAGTCTCCGGCAGACTGAGTTTTCTCAGAACACTGGCAACAATATCCTCCAATGTCATACAGTTCTTGATGTCTAGCACCTTGGTCTGACCACCACCGTAGATGACTCGTATGACAGGCTGGCCAACAGGCAGCTTGCCCACCGTTGAATCCATGGCAGGGTTTTGTCGACTCGGTGTTGATGGGCGTAGACCAGTAGTGTTCTTGGCGGAAGGTGGAGCGTTAAAGTAGCCCTGATTTGGATCTCTGCGTGCAGTAGCAAGGGGGCTCATACCGCCGTGACGCTGTGCACGTAGTCCCTTAATGCCGTCTGACTCGGCAAGTGGCGAGCCCGGTCTTGGGTGACCGTTGGCAGCATTGAAATTGTCCAGTGCGGTCAAGTCCACTTGTTGCGACCACCGCTTCCTTGAAGATTCCGTGTGACCTCGTTCCCTTGCCGCGTTGAAGTCTCTGGGAGACCTTGAAGATGATGGAGTATAAGGCGGGTGAAGGGAGCGATTGTCCAAGGCAGCGAGAGAATCCCTGTTACGCTTCTTATGGTTGCCAACTGCTTTCGTTCTCAGCTGCTTTATAGCAACGAATATCCGTACACGATCTCCAATCTTTTTAATTCCCATCTCCTTGAGTACGAGTTGGTCGCACTCGATGAGGTTGTTACCGGTGACATTGTTGACTATAGACCTTGTCAGTGATCTTGCAAGCTCGGAGTTCATTCCAAAGGCATTGGGTAACGTAGGAAGAGAACAAAAGGTTTGGATGTAGAGTCTCACCTTTGAAAAGCTGTTCATACTGGGAGCAATTTATCGCACGTAGCCAGTCTGCAACGCGTTTCTCGTCCCATGATCTGGTAGAGCAAAGAAGTCAGTGATATTCATGATCATTGTGGCATCACTGCCAAGAGATCCAGGGAGGAAAGTATTCACCGAATCGAATCTTGTGCATCGCTCGGTTCTGAAAATTCGGACTCCGTGGGGCTCACGAAGGGAGCATTGTGGGAACTTGCGCCAGCAGAGGGTTTGTGTGACCCATAGTTGACAGCGTATTGTGAGACCACTGAGGGCTGATTGGGACCCATGCCCATCGACGAGCTGTATGGAGCCTTGGGAGCAAGGACCGCCATGCCTCTACCACTTCACCTGGTGCCCTTTTACTTTAGGGCTCACAAGCCGATCATTGAATGATGACCTAATGCGTCGATGAACAAAGGGTCCGGAGCTCACGGAGGAGGCTGAGTGGCTCGATGGACAAAGTGAAGACGATTAGAGTATTAAAGTCAGGAGGACGGTAGTACGATTAATGATGCTGAGGTGTGGAGGTTGTAGATATATGACTGTAAGTTTTATCGCTGTGAATTGCAAAAGTATACGACTGTCGTGGTGGGGTAAGTCTCAGCGTGATGCTTTTTTCCTCTTGTTTCGAAGACCGGACCGGCGGTTTCGCAAAGAAAGATGTGGAAACTGTGAAGCTGAGGGGTTCAAGTCAAGCTGTCGAGTTGGTTCGTCGGTTGATGATGAGTGAATGACGGTATTAAAGACTAAATCTTGCACAGCAGTGCGTGGTGATGGAAGAATGATCGGGATGGAAAGGATTAAAGGAAGAGGGTGAGGTAAAAAGGTAAGTGGATCGGTAGTCGCCAGCTGAAGGTGTTGCAGACGATCACCAATTCGACGAGAAGAGGTGATGAAGTAGTAGGTCTTTGTCTTTATGTGAAGCCTCTCCTTGACTCAGTCCGGCCAGGTCACTTGACGCGACGATGATTGTATCAGTGTGTCGGTGAAGTGTGTCTCAAAGGGCATCTTGGAGCGTCCTCACCAAACGGGGCCTTATCCTTATTTTTGGAAGCTTGGCACTAACGAGAATCAGGAGACTAGAGTGACTAGTTCAGGGAGTCCAGTGATTAGGGAGTGTTTCAGAGTGTAACATGCGTCATTCGAAAACTAGGCGCTTGTCCTGCAACAAGCAATGCTGTACTTCTTCACCTTCGAACATTCAATATTGATTTACCTCGTATACTATGTGCTTCTCTCCGATGCTCTGTCTACGCCACGCGTAATCTTCTGATGACTGTACTATTGTCCGTGTTCGCTTGTATGAACTCCACCACACGGCGAATCCTTTTATTCTCCGCTCGTGCCTCAGCTGTGCCTCAAGTCAGCGCATTTTGACGCATGCGGAGTACCCAAATAGGAAGTAAATGCGAAAAAGATGTATAGAGACAGGACACAACCTTGCGCAAGATATGCTCGTCACGTTATTTCGGGTATGAGGGTAGACAGTGGATACAAGGCCTACTATATACTGTATGATTGTTATCTGTTACTCACAGCTCAAAGTGTGTGAATCCGTCTATCTGTAGTCTTCAAGTTGTGTTGTACAGTGCGAGTAGTTAGCCGAATATGATTGGCTGTTTCCCGACTCATACGATTGACAAGTTGGGAGCAAACCAACATTGATATCATCGTCACATGTAGATCTAGCTGTAGTCGAGTAAGGCATACCTATGCCACTGAGGACCTGCAGAACTTGACTTCTGCATTGCAAGGATACGACCATTGAAAGAATCGTCGTCATCGGTGCTATGATACACGGTGAGGTTAGCATAGACCTTAGCCTTGGGCATGACCGTTACGAACCTTCCTAAACCACTACTGTCCCAGCTGCTGCACAACCTGTCGCATCACGACTTAGCTTGGACCAGCAAAGTCACAATTCGCTAAAATGTCGTCTATGGCAAAAGGTGACGAGTGATCTCAGATCGATTGTCACCATGGAAGAACTCGAGGAATCG
Source organism: Lecanoromycetidae sp. Uapishka_2 (assembly GCA_035521555.1). Taxonomy (NCBI): domain Eukaryota; kingdom Fungi; phylum Ascomycota; class Lecanoromycetes; species Lecanoromycetidae sp. Uapishka_2. Next base: position 8,774 of record JASZXT010000600.1, on the reverse strand, counting down.
TTGCCCGTGTTCAAGGTCGAGCGTGTACAGCTCCAATTCTCCATTTCGTCAGACTTTGTTGCTGCTCAGGTCGCCAACAATGTGTTGGTTCTCGCGCTATCAACTGGGCGTATTCTACGCATAGACCTGGACAGTCCTTCCGACATAGATGGTAGGTCCCTCTTCCCACTAGGATGGGCTAAGCTAAGTTGAATCACTCAGATATCGATCTTCCAAAAAAGACGTCAGAGATAGGCCTTATCCGCCGCATGTTCCTCGACCCCTCGGCCTCCCATCTAATCATCACTACAACACTGGGCGAGAATTACTATCTCCACACACAGTCAAGGCAACCAAAGCCGCTCTCCCGGTTGAAGGGCGTCGGCATTGAATGCATAGCATGGAATCCGTCGATCCCAACAGCGTCTACGCGGGAGATACTGGTAGGAGCTACAGATGGTAATGTATACGAGGATTATATTGAACCGTCGAGCGAGTTCTACCGCAGTCAGGAGAAATACCTGAAAGCAGTCTACAAAGTCCCAGATGGACCAATATCAGGACTATGGGTAGATCTCATACCTGGCAAATCTGACATCAGACGAGTCATTGTGGCCTCACCGACCCAAATACTGCATTTTGTGGGACGAATCGGCCGACATGGACAGGAAGGTTCGGGATCGATCTTCACCAGACTATTCGAGACGGAGGTCCCTACGCTACATGAGGTCAACCGAGGCGTACAATCTTCGCAGTCAGCGCTTGTTGTTTCCCCGGACTCGCCTGACGCCCAAAGCACTGAGATCGAGAATGGAGAGCGTACATATGCTTGGCTCTCTGCGCAAGGTGTCCTTCATGGTCGATTAAGGACTACGACAGCATCAGCTAGCTTAGGCAACACCGTTTTCAATAATTCAAAGATGATCTCAAGGTCCCAGATACCAGCATCAGAGAATGCAAGTGGCCGCAAAAGAGCAGTGCAGGATTCCATCGCAGGAGTTGCACTTTCTCAATGGCACGTACTTTGTCTCGTAGAAGGCAGAATTGTGGCTTTTCAAAGGCTTGATGAACGTATCGTGTACGATCAGGTCGTCCTGGAAGCTGGTGACACCGCACTTGGTCTTTTGGCTGACCAAAAGAAGAATACTCACTGGCTGTTTACTACTCAGGATATCTTTGAAATTGTAGTGACAGACGAAGATCGTGACGTCTGGAAGATTATGCTCAAATCACAACAATTTGGTCTTGCCTCTCAATACGCCAAAACTCCTTCGCAAAAAGACGCTGTCGCGATGGCCTCTGGAGATCATTTGATCGGAAAAGGTCGATACTTGGAGGCTGCGAATGTCTACGGCAAAAGCAGCCGCCCTTTTGAGCAAGTCGCTTTGACATTCATAGATCATGGTGAACAAGATGCTTTGCGGAGATATTTGTTGACTAAATTAACAACCTATAAAAAGTCTTCTATCATGCAAAGGACCATGATTACTAGCTGGCTTGTGGAAATCTTCATGTCAAAGCTCAACTCGCTTGATGACACAATCACCACCAAAGCACAATTGACCGAGAAAACCAATACAGCAGAGACCAAGGATGAACTTGCTACCATTCGCAAGGAGTTCCAAGACTTTGTAATCAAGTACAAGACAGACCTAGATCGTGAAACAACATACGAGATCATCAGTAGCCACGGACGAGAACAGGAGTTATTATCTTATGCTACAGCTATTGATGATTACAATTATGTCTTGTCATACTGGGTACAACGGGAGCGCTGGCAAGAATCGCTTGATGTGCTCAAAAAGCAGTCTGACCCATCGATCTTCTACAGATATGGCAGCGTCCTCATGGTCCATGCCCCAACTGAGCTTGTTGACATCCTCATGCGCCATTCAGATCTTGATCCTCTGAAACTCATTCCTGCTCTCCTCAATTACAACAAGACCAATCCTAATCTACCGCTCGAAAAGAACCAAGCCGTCCGCTACCTCCTCTTCACCATCAATGCTCTCCACACCACCACTCCAGCAATTCACAACACCCTGATTTCAATATATGCCTCCCATCCCTCCCCATCCGAGAATGCCCTCCTTTCTTACCTCTCCACCCACTCTCTCTCCAACCCGCCACCATACGACACCGACTTCGCCTTCCGCCTCTGCATCCAGCATGCACGAGTCCAGTCCGCTGTCCACATCTACACCTCCATGGGCTCCTACGCCTCCGCCGTCGACCTAGCGCTCAAATACAATGAGATTGACCTTGCATCTCTCGTCGCCGATCGACCATCCTCTTCTACCGATGCACCCTTGCGTAAACGTCTCTGGCTCGCTGTAGCCAAGAAGGTGATCTCGCAGCAAGGAACCGGCAGCATCAAAACCGCCATTGATTTCCTCAAACGCTGCGACTTGCTTAGAATCGAGGATCTGATCCCGTTTTTCCCGGACTTTGTGGTGATAGATGACTTCAAAGACGAGATATGCACGGCTCTCGAATCATATTCTCGCTCCATCGCCTCCCTCGAACAGGAAATGGACGCCTCGGCCGCCACTGCCGAAAGCATCAAGTCAGATATCAAGCAACTCGATCGCCGATATGCGATAGTGGAGCCTGGAGAGAGATGTAGGGTCTGCGAGTTGCCATTGCTGAGTCGACAATTCTTCGTCTTCCCCTCATGTCAGCATGGCTTTCATAGTGATTGTCTAGGAAAAAAGGTACTGGACGGAAGTGGGTTGACGGTCCGAGGGAGGATCAGAGAGCTGCAAGCGCAAATTGGCCGCGGAGGAAGAAGAGAGAAGGAGGGGAGGGAATTGGATGCGCTGGTTGCTGGACAGTGGTAAGCCTGATCCCCCTTATCTGGATGTCCCCAACACTCACCTAAACGCGTGCACAGTATACTCTGTGGCGACATCGCCATCAAATCGATCGAAGAGCCCTTCGTCTCCGACGCTGACGATGGCGAGGAGTGGGCTATTTAGAGGCATAGTATTCTTTGAAATGATACAAAGTTCAATTTCCTGCCATGCTAGAAAAAAGTTTCGTAAGAATGGAAGGCAGCAGAACCCCTTCGTGACACCCCATAAAGAGGTAAACCACGATGGGGCCCAATTGCACAGCCCCAGAAACCAACAAACACCCAAACTCCAGAACGCCAGTGTAAATGCAGCAGACCCAAAAGCAGACCAAACTCCAAAACGCCTATGTAAATGCAACAAATCCAAACTCCAGAACGCCGGTGTAAATGCATAGCAAGAAATCAGACGCGAATATGTGGAAGAAAGACAAGGAAAGGAAAGGAAAGGAAGGAAGGGAAGATGCAAGGGAAGGGGAAGGTGCAATGAGGTGCAAGGTAATGGGAAGAGGGGGAAGGGGCGGAGGGAAGGGTCGGAGGTGTTGATAGACGAGGAAGAGAGGGAAGGGTCGGAGGTGTTGATCGAGGAAGGAACGAAAGGAGGGGAAACAAGATGGTGCAAGGAGGTATGGTGGAAGAGGAGAAAAGTGCAAGTGCATTGGTAGGCAAGAGGAGGAAAGTATGTGTGTGTGTGCGTGTGCGTGATATGAAAAGAAAGAAAGAAGAAGGGGCAGGAGTAGGTATTTATCCCCCAGAGCCAAGATTTGTTGATCAAGAATTCGATGAGTCATATTGATTTGATTTAATTTATTCGAATATTAATGGGTTGTTTGGAATTTGGAAGGTTTGGCCGTTGGGAAGTATAATGGGGTTTTGTATTTTTGGGGGTTTTTATATTGAGGATATCAACGCCAAGGGGAAATAGTTGATTATTAAGACCTTTCGTCATCCTTGACTTGTTCATTGAAGAAATGATATTATTTTGTCTGTGGGAATTTTTTTTGGAGGGCCCTGATGTTCATTGGGTGATTCAATTGAGTGATGATGTGTTGAAGCAGAGTTTCAATCATTTTTTATATTGAGGATATCAACACCACGGGAAGAAATTTTGGTTATCAGGAACGCTGATATGGCATTTTTGCTTAATGATGGGTAGATAATACTATTCTGTCCATGGGAATTTTTTAGGAAGCCCCAACGGGTGTTTGAACTGGATGACGTGATGTGTTGAAGCAGAATTTGTAATCTTTTTTTATACTGGATATCAACACTACGGGAAGCATTTTAAATTATCAGGAACGCTGATATGAAGTTCTCGCTAAACGATGGGGCCATAATACAATTATATCAATGTCTAATGTTCCAGGAAACCCCAATATCAAGTTGAGTAATTCAAGTGGACGATGTGTTGTGTTGAAGCACAACTACTTAAGCCAGAAACGTTACTAGATCACAGTCCAACCAAGCAAGAAGGTATTCCATTTCCACGGTAGGAGCTACTCCCAGCATCAATGCTACTGTCGTTCACTTGAAGAAAATCGATGCGTCTTTTTTTCTCAAATTTGGAGACTTGAATTGTCTATTTGGTTTTTATATGTGCCATCTTTCACCACAGTCTACTAGGTCAAACCATATGACCAGCGACCGCCTGTTGTATGGTGTTGAAAGCAAGTAAGGCCATTATTTTCACGCAGGAATCTGAACGAGAAGGAGGAAGTAGGACTGCTCTAGGTGTACCTTAGACTTTGATGTTGGGGAACGGGTAACGCTCGCAGAAGGCTTAGTGGGTATTGAGGAAGAAATGTAACCAATGAGAAGGAATGAAAAAACTTCTTAACAAAGCTCCATTACTATGACTACCTGGGGCTGATTTCGGACTAGATATATTGGCAATGCGAATATGCGAGAGTGCTTGCTAGAAGTAATTGTAGATGTTGAGCAGATGATAGCAAAGGTCAATGCTGCACAGTGGTTCACATCTGGATCTGGAAAAGATCCACATGGACTCAAGTGAAACCTTTGAACAACTATGGATAGGAGACGGTGCCTTTGAGCGGGTAGCTACTGAAATGTGTAGCGTCTTGGACACTCAAAGCAGCAGCTTGGCAGTTTGGTGGGTAAAGTTGAACAGTGAAGATATACTTGAGTGGGTAAATGCCATGTTCTCGAGTAACTATCTAAATAGCTAGCCTAAAGCCATTGCATGCGTATCACTTGGCCAGCCCTCCTATCTCCACTGCAAAGCTTTGCATTGAGCTGATTTCTGCAAATTTGGAAAGGCGAAGCAAAGCCAAGATCAACAAATGGGAGTTCAAGAACCCCCAACCCATTCAAGGTCGTCACCCAAACTCTCGCGAGAGCTCTGGTGAGCTTGGGTATCCCGGCGCCAGTCGCGGACCTTTGCGAATGCGTTCTCCTTTCTGCTACTCCTGTCCCAGGCTCCATTCCAACCACCATTTCCTGAAAATACCTTCAATCCAAACGCGGTACGCCAGTTGTTTGCACTAATTGGCTTCTTGCGGCTCGATTCAAGAGGAAGAGACTCAGCACTTTGGTTGTATTGACGTCTGCGATTACCCAACGCTGCCCATTTATCCATGACAGACGGTTGCTTTGACGGGGCAGAGGTCTCAGCGATCGGTCGTTTAGACGGAGGTGAGTAGCGCGCTGTTGCGTCTTCAAAGAGGAATACGTCACTTTCGCTTGCGTTGTCGGTCGTCGCAAGTTGCGCCGGCTGTGCTCTTGGAGTTCTTGCATTGGCTGATGAATCTTTGATTTCCGAGAGTCCACAACGTCGAAGAGTCGGATCGTCGTCTTTACTTTCTTGACTCCAGGTACGGCTATTATGCTCCCTACGTTTTTCCATAGCGTTTTCATGCTCAACGAATTCCTCCTCGTCTTCGTCCCAGATGTCGGTCCAGCTCTTTGAGGCTGAGCTTCTCTTGCCGAATACCGATGACAGAGATGTCATACGAGCAGGCAACGAAGACGGCACAGCAACCGGGTTGGAGCGTAGGAGTTTGCGGGGAGCCGGTGGCTGCAATACCATTGACTTGAGAGAAGCACCCAGTGTAGAGTCCAGACCAGAGGTGAGTGAAGAATTCTGCGCCATGGAATACCACGAGTTCCTGTCCTTTTCGGAAGCGGGGAACAGGTCCTCAGTGTAACTCTCATTATCCGGAATGGCAGATAGTTGACGGCGCTGTGGGCTCATGTGAAGCGCCTTTGACCACGGGAAAGCGCCGCCTTGATCTAGCTGAGGGCTGGAGATAGAAGGTGTACGAAGAGGCTCCCTGTTTGCGCTTGCAGGTGCAACCTCGCGTGCCTCAGTGCAGAAGTCATCAAGGATTTCCTCATCAGTGGTAAAGGAAACCACCCTTTCGAGCGCATCTCGAAGAGCTGACAATGAGCGCTTGGTGGGGTCAATGGCCAATGCGTGAACCAGGACTTCGAAAGTGTCTGAAGACATGTTAGGAAAGATGTCGAAAAGAGCTTGGTTGTCTCGAGCAAAGTCGGTGAATAGCTTGTCAGATTCCGTTGGTGTCACAAAAGGGTTGCGTGAGAAGAGCACGTTCAGAAGGCAGATACCGATGGCCCAGATGTCGGCTTGTGCAGGGGCATAACCGCCGTCTTGAGGATCGTACTGTTCTGGAGCCATGTACCTGTCACTGCCCACGCATGCCTCATGTGACCAGACATCGCTAGTAGCAAGTCCAAGGTCACCGAGTTTCATGGATCCATCTTGGGTAAGAAAGATGTTTTCTGGTTTGATGTCTCGGTGGTAGAGTCCTTTGGAGTGCATGAAGGCGACAGCCCCAACAAGCTGTAACATGAAGTCCCGGACATTCTCGGTTTGCAGAGGTCCACGACCAAGACGGATAGCTTCGTACAGATCGCCCATCGAACAATACTCCAGAACCAGAAAGATGTGCGTCTTGGTCTCGAAGGAGTGGAGGTGGTTGACTATGTTCGGATGAATCCCGAGGCGATCATGACAGACAAGCTCCACCGAGTTGTCGTCAACATCAACGGCAGGGCAGTCCTTGGCCGCCGAGGATTTGCTGAGACATTTGATGGCAACAAGATCACCAGTGGTGAGGTCCTTCGCCAGAAAAACCATCCCAAACGACCCGTGGTTCAAAGGAGAAATCGATTCATAACGCCCATCCAACACCAAGCCCTCAGCAAATCCATTCTTCATACAATCCATAACGTCTTAGTAACAGTGATAGCAATAGACTGGCCCGCGCCGTGACAAAGACACGATACTGACTGGCTTGGGCACAAATGACAGCTGACTTTTGGAGATTTGGTACACAAAGGATGATATCGACGTCGGTCTGAAGCACCTCAAAAGAGTGTCGTAGTGAGACCCGGGAGATCAGATCCGGGACTCGTAGCTCGCACAAGGAAGTCCCTACTATGTCGAGTAGCTGTAGTGTCGAACAGTGCAGAGGAAACCGGTAGTATTATATATGAAAACGCAAACACAAACGCTGGATACTTCGCTCCGCCCTCCGTTCATGAACCAAACTCCGTCTCTTTCTATCAAAGGCTCATGGGCGAGGGCGCGGATATCTCTATTAACAGAGGGAAAATGTTACCGGTCGTCGGCACGGGCAGGCAGGATGTGTATGTACGAGGAAGAGGATCGAGGTCGTTATGATGACATGAAATTACCGAAGGCCTTGGGAACGAACCGTTTGAGCGAGGGCGTCGAAGGGAACAACTGTAGGGTAAGGAGAGGACGTCGAGACGAGTCGACCAAAATCGAGGAAGAACTGAGGAAAGGGTATTCGCTGCGTAGAGTCGTAAGGTAAAACGAGAAGGTCGCTAAGAAAAGGACAAGTTTGCTCAAGTTGACGAAGGCCACTCCTCGAAGGATAGAGCAAATCCTCCGGGATGGGAGATGTTGGGTGGCAGGATGACGGGCGATTTTGTTGACTTGGATGTGAACGTATATCTGATTTGAGACGGCGTCTGTAGGTCTTGATGTTGACTGAAGAGCTTATTGGACGCGGGCTGCCGCCTGCCGTCTGCCTTTTGGCTTCCAGTCACAATTAGGCTGTCGTCGGAGTCGTTCTCGAAGCCAGCAACGAGCTTTTGGTGAGTCAATCGCCAAAGAACCAGGCGCAGATGACTTGTAGATGGCGTAGGACCGAGGTTTAGAGAAGTATTAGATGGCTCGAGATTATCGTAGTAGCTTTGGTATGATGGAGCTCAGGACGTTGCTATAGGTGATGGCGAGGAATGGAATGGAGGGAGTGACGCAAATAGACAAAGGAGGGCAACAACAATGACTGACGTGAGTGAATTGGCAAGGACGATCAGAACATTGTTGTAATCATTGAGCTTGAAGTATGATCATGGCGACGATGGCTTGATGGTAGGAGAGAGAGCAAGGTGGGATGAAGCTTGGGCTTCAACAGGTTTATGGGGGGATTTGCCCGTAAGATTGCGCTATGTCAACATGGGCAACATGGGTAACATGGGGGCTGTTGTCACTAGCCAACAGATAATGCCCTTACAATGAACTAGCATGCAAATGGACTAGCGCTGGATATTACGCCTCTGGATCCTCGCACTGCCAAAAATTCTATGGCCTTCTACCGACGAGAGGGGCCAGCCGAGAACCACCAAACAATTCGTCCCCCAGGGACTGTAAGCAACTCAGCGCTACGCCTACACTATTTGGGTCACACACACACCAACCAGACTCGTTAGTCTCGTCCCTTTGCTAACCGCCTCGGTATTGGGGTCCTATTTTCAGACTTCTGAGACGGAGTTTGAGGTATGCCAACTGGCAACTTGTAGAACAAAGGAATAGGTCGGGCCAAGATCATCGTGAACTCGTTGGCCTCGAATGGAGGAATAGTTGTTGAGAGCCAAATAGATTATTACATGCAATGCAGATGCTTTCATCTCATCGCGATCAAACCCCGCC
>JASZXT010000599.1:0-16502 GCA_035521555.1 Lecanoromycetidae sp. Uapishka_2 | reverse complement strand
CTAGAATCTAGAGTCTTTATATAACGTTAGGATATACTTACGGCGGGGAGGTATACTAAATAATTAAGTATATATATAGCTTTAATTATACTAGTTTTAGAAGTATATACTTAGATATTAAATAGGTTACGAGAGGTAATAGCCGTCGCTATTAATTTTGGTGGGGCGGCTGCTAAATTACGCGAAAATTTCAAAACGACAGCGACTTTATGGAATAGGGGTAAACGCCATGAACTGACTTTGCGGCCCGACGCGTGACGTAACCTTCAGAGCACTCCTTAGTCCAGGCCTCTATCCAGTGACAAGCCGCTTTGAGCATGAGACTGGGTCTAGAACCTCAATCTTACACAAGCCCAATGTCACTTCAAGTCCTGGCGGCTGCCCTTGGACTGCCGCCATCAGCCCCGGAATTATCGGCCCAGGAAGCATGCTGGACTGCCAAGCTTGCTTTGGTACAGTCACATGTCCACATTCTTACGAAAGAAAGTACTGTAATGGTGTATACTACATTGCCCTCCAGTTTGGCGAAAAGTGAAGATAATCCCGATCCTCAAGATATAGATACAAATCTTTGGAACCGATGCCTTATTCACAATGGAGGTCACCCCTTCCGTCATAAATCTACCCCCAGAGATTGTCCGGCAGGTTTTCGAATCCGCCCAGGACTTCTCTGTCGTCAATGCTCTAGCTCGAACAGCCCGACCTCTCAATGCTACCTACGTCGCAGGCTCCCCCGCCATCTTTCACGCCATTGCCTCACGCATCCAGCCTGAGTTTCCCTTCGCCAAGCAACTGGTCGATACCCAAGAAGCAGCCTATGCGTCACTTTCTCTCGCTGAAGACCAGCAAAACGCCCCGTCTCGGAATGAGCGCCTGCTTTCGAACGCCCGCTGTGCAGCCGCAGCCAGCACCAACTTCGCCACGGAATGCAAGATTCACCTCTTCACTGACGCTCGCGGCGAAGAGAACCCGGCGTTTCGACCCTCAGAGCGCGCAAGGTTCAAAAAAAGTTTCTATCAACTCTGGACCCTGTGTACCCTTGCAAATACCCCTTCCCTCCTCCCATCAGCCCAGGGATTCCTAGACATGCGGAATCCGATCGAGCTAGCAGGCCTCGACGAGATGACTACTTGGGCCAAAGGCTTTACTGAAAACAAGTTTGGGGACTCAGGGCTGGATCTTAGAGATAGCACGTGGAATGCCGGCTTCGATATGGTGACACAGTATTGCAACTGGGGTCGGAAGGAAAAGAGCGGACATAAGAGAATACCTGTGTATGGTGATGAGGCGCCGATGGGGTTTTGGGTCTTCTTCGATCACACGCAGAAGTATCTACAGCAGATTGAGGCGCATTGGTAAATCATGCAATCAAGCAAATTCAAGAGCATAAACGGAACATCTTTACGGACTGTGACAATTAGCAAAGCAGCAACGTTGGCACCGGGTGCTGGCGCACGCTAGGTCTCAAGCATAAAAACAGACGATCTGGCCTATGGTCAGACAAGCCCGACAAAGGCCAACGCAAGCACCAGCAGTCGCCGCTCTCCATTTTATCATAGGTACCTTACTAAGGGGGTAGCATAGTAGGCCCAGGCTAAGGGGGGTTTAAACCAATACAGGGATACCGGGCCCCCCGTAGAAATGAACCCCCGCTGGGCCTTTAAGGCCTGTATGAAATAATCAATCAATCAATCAATCAATCAATGTCTTTCCCTCCCACTGCCATCACCCACTACGCTCCTTGCCGTCTCGGGCAGCAGAGCACCAATACTAAGCAACAAAGTCGCTCCTACGACGACTAGCACCCAGAAGACCCACTCATAACTCCCACTGGAATAGGCAACCCAGCCACCAACAACAGGGCTAACGCAAGGCCCCAGATTCAAAGCCATGCTCACTGGGCCAAGCGTTCTGCCCCTTTCGCTGGGCACGCAGACGTCAGCTACAACGCCATAACTAACCGCAAATGCTGCGCTAGCTCCCAGACTTTGGAGCGCACGGAGAGTAATCAAGGCGCTATAGCTGTGTTTGTTGACTGTTAGGCCTAGGTTGCCGACTACGTAAATAGAGAGCGTGAGGAGGTACACTAGTCTGCGACCTAGAGAGTCTGATAAAGCTCCAAAGATGGCAGGAGATAAGGCTTGAAAGATGATGTAGATTGTCAAGGTCATGTTAATGGACTGGGCGGATTTGTGAAAGTATTTTCTTAATAGGGGGAGAAGAGGGAAGTAAATGGTTGCTGTTAATGGGGAGGTTATCGTTGCCAGTCCCAAAAGCAAAGTGAGAAGACGCTTTTCATTGCGAGTGAATGTTGTGTATGGCTTAGATGAAATGCCTGACTGCGACAGTACCGTTTCCGAAGTATGCTCGGTTGTCGATTCTTGAACCTGGTTGGTCTTGAGAGCTGAGATAGGAGACACCTCACGTGAGAGCGACTGGCCCGGTGCGTCTGCCATGAGTGACGTCGTACTCCATCAGCACAGGTAGCTGGCAAACAGGATCACAGGATGACAATTAAAGAATTAACGAGGCAGCAGCAGCAAAAAAAGGTTCAAAGGTAGGAAGAGTTGAGTGGCAGAATCCATTGCCGATGCCGCTCTTCCGTAAGAAACAGAATTAGGCGCCCCACCGAGACATCGTGCTTCACAACCCACGCAGAGATTCTCTCACAGAGATCCATCATCCGCACTCCGGGACATGCGCAGGTCCGCCTCGAGGCTAATACAGCTGCATTGACTCAAATTCATGCAGCATCGAAATTTTATGTATGCGAGTTATCCGTTTGATAGGCCTTTCTACGTGCACGGAACCTCCAAGATACGTGCCTACATTGGTCTGGTAGTTCAAGCGATCTCAGTGAACAACAGCCATTACTTGGCCCCTCGAGTCATGAGGTGAAAGCTTCGAGTGGTTTCATGAAGTCACTACGTAAATCCATATTTTGGGATCCCCATGAGTCTTTCCTTCTCTCAATCACTCCAGCTTGAATTCGTTATGTTAAATCTTGGTATGGTCTCGTTCTGTCGAAAGCAAGGCTCTGTTGGATTCTTCGAGCCTTGGAGGGCCCTCGCCTATAGGAAACGTGGCGTACTTGTCGATCAGATAGTACATGTCATCATAGACACTATTGCATTGGTCAGCGAGCTGGTCGAATGATTGCGGATCGCATCTCCTTGTTCCAAGCTTTGGCTTGGAATGTTGCATTGAGCACCTACACCTGTCGAACCGCCTTCCCTTGGGCCATGTGGTTGACAGAATATATGACATTGTAGTATACCGAGTACATGCGATTCCTGTCGTCCCATTCTTCTTTTGGTTCACTCGGCGAATAATGTTCAAGATATGTCATCGTATAAATTCTGTCATGGATCTTGTTGTAGTGGCACCTCCAGTCGCCGATCTCCATTTCGTTATGGGCATAGTAGGCTCCCGAGTCGAAGATATAGATGTCTCCTGTCTCATTGGAAGTCCCCGTGTTTCCCTCCCAGAGATCAGCGTGGATCAAACACGGTTTGATGCTACCCCTATCTCTTTTAAGGGCGCCGATCAATCTAGGAATGACATTCTTAAACAACCTCTTCTCAAGCAGGTCAAGCTCCTCCCAGAACCCGTTGATCTCGAAATCGAGATCTGCCACATGCCGCAGTAATTTGGAGAAGAAGTCAGTCCAGCTGCTCTCACAAGAAACGGCTTGCGGTGTCCGACCTTGGCATGTCGTGACTTGCAATCCGAATTTGCCGGTAGGTGAGACGCTGTTTCGGTGCAGCTGGGCTAGTTTTGAGCATAATTGATTCGGCTCAGGGACGCGATCATTCCTGTCGATGAAATCGGAAAGAAAGTAATATATGTCTGGAGCGCCAACGCGATATCTGCCCCAAACTATCGGCTTCGGGACAAAACTTGGCATTGTCTTGTAGAGCTCTGACATAGCATTGTACTCCCCTTCCATCATCACACGGCCGCCGTCTTCAGCTGCGCATTTCAGGAAATATCGGGCATGGACCCCGTCTGGAAGTTCCACAGTAATACGAGCGGTGATTGTCCATGCTGATGTGCCGAATCTATTGGCCGAGAGGATTTTTGAGCCATTAGGGAAGCTGGCTACAACATTATCATCGAGGGGGAAGTCTTCAGGAACATTGAGAGCATTCGGACGTTGGTCGTTCAGGAGATCGTGCACTGCCTCGCTCATTCTGTAATTTTGAATGAAGTAAATGAGTCACGATACAATGATGTTCAAGCGAACGAATGTTAGCTTGGCAGCAACCATACTTCAAGCGATATGGTATAGATCTCTTTATTTCACATATCGTTGCAAAGGGTCGGCCCCCACAGAACATGAAAATAACAGGCACATTTTGTGGCAGATTGGTACAATGCAATGTGCGGAGTACGGAGTATTACCTTATACTACCTTAGCTCCAGTACAATGCGAGCATAACTTCCAGCGCGAATAGCAAATCATGCAGGCATGCACAAGCATTAGATTGCTGGATTTGTTGCTCGCATTGAAATAGCCAATCAACGTCGCAGCTTTACGGGAGTATACATACAGGCACACTGATACAGCGAGTGGCGTATCACACACTCGTTACTTACCAAAGATGATAGGACAACTGCAGAAGATGTGGGGGCTAGAAAAGCGGAGGTATTCTGACCCGCTCTAGCCTAACTCAACTAAGTAAGTGTCCAGTCCCCAGCGAGTGCAAAGCTAATAGCCGCCCGGGGAAAGTGATCCGGGGTTTAGTGCTACTACATAGGTAGGTAATTCGAGATCAATCTCGACCGGACTGATTTCAGACACCAATGGTTGCCGCTACATTACCGAAGTTTCTATACAGAGAGAGAAAACAAACTGAGCAAGCACTACTGGAAAGATAAATGTCTCCAAGTCTTGAGTAGGTGCTCAAACAAAGGTGCATCCGGAGTAGTATCAGTATGCATAGGAGGTCTTATATCAAAGCCATATCAGCTATGCTCGATGGCAAAAGTACCTCATGTCAAGATTCGGTCTCCAAGCGTCGTCCTCGGTACTGCAAGGTTCAAAGCTCCATTCTTCCTAGCGATGTTCAGAGGTTTTCCAGCCACAAGCAGCATGTCCTGCTTCATAACTTTCCTTGCTGGTGACACTCCACTCTTTCTTGATGATTCGCTCTTCTATACCATATTTCGTTCCTGATCTCCCTTCTGGCTGTAATGTCAGGAACTATCCTGACGGCGTGTTCCATATTATTGGCCACTCGGCTATTTTGTGGCATATGGCCCCCTGGGGCTTATCTTAGGTGTCATGCATGGCTTGAGACTGCCCCTCACAGGCTCCACGACCATCATAGCATCCAAGCGCAGCCTGAAGATATGGTTGTGTGGCTGCGCACCTGCAGACTCCCGTTCAACGTGCTTCACTTCGCTCTTTACCATCTTCCTTTGAGCCAGGTCTACCCTGAAATATGGTATTGCGCCGCACCTACATAGTACACCATTGTGCGCAATTATCGCGAAGAAAGACACAGTCAACGTCGCAATCATTTTGGTGAGCCTCGCATATATTGTGATAGAAGTATTCGGCCTTTTTCCGGCATAAGGCCAGACCATGGTTTGTTTCCGCGTCCTTCCCCATTTCCTTTTGGGATCTTGCTGAAGATGTATTTAGTTCAAGAGATTGCGCGAAGGACGCTCTGGTAGGCCTCACCCTGAAAAAGCCTCGTCGGATAGCTTAGTCCCAACTACCTCGCGAGCGGATACATCATATTCAACTGCCTTACGAGCTAATACATCAATTATAGCGCCCTCACAAGATGGCCGGAAAAGCTCTGCAAGCTCCACGTTCAATTCGGATACTTTGATTCCAAACGCCCCACGACATAGCCGAAAAAGCTCCGTGGGTTCTGTGTTCGGTGACTGGACTAGGAGGAGGAGAAGTGTCACACCCAATGGATCTCGAAATAAGAGCCTCCGCCCGGCCCTACCAAGTTCAAGCTTAAGCCAACGTCGTTCAAGCCCTTCACCGGGTCCTGGCCCCAAGATATTAGGACGATTGGGTCTTCACGTTATTCATCAGCCGGAAAATGCACCCCTTCTCGACATTATATTTATACATGGGTTGGGTGGCGACAGTCGGAGGTCATGGTCCCAGGATCCCGGCGATCCGAACCTTTTCTGGCCACAGCATTGGCTGCCATCCGAGCCAGAGATAGGAAGAGCTCGGATAATGAGCTTTGGGTATAATGCCAGCTTCCTACCAGGAGCGCCGAGAAGCATCTACAGGATTGGTGATTTCGCTAAAGAGCTCCTTTACGAAATGAAGTTCGGTAGAGACAACGAAGGTGAAGACCTAGACATTGGCAAGGTGCCAATAATCTTTGTGCTACATTCCATGGGTGGTCTAGTAGCCAAAAAAGCTTATCTTCTCGGTCAGAACGACGAGACATATCAAGATATTATTCGCTCGATATCAGCAATGGTCTTCCTAGCCACCCCCCACCGTGGCACAAATTTGGCTGAAGTCCTGAACAGATTACTTACAGCCTTGTTCCAGCCTTCCCGGGACTTCATCGCTGATCTGGGCAAGAGCTCACCTGCATTGGAAGAACTCAATGAACAATTCCGTCATGTTGCACCGAAGCTCTCAATTTGGTCTTTCTATGAAACGCTTGCCACTCCTGTCGGGTTAATGAAATTCATGGTGCTTGATAAGGACTCGTCAATTCTAGGATATACCAAAGAAATATCCAGACCGCTTGATGCAGATCATCATGGGATATGCAAATACTCAAGTCGGGAAGATTCGAATTACATCAGCGTCCGCAATGCTCTGAGCTCTCTTGTAAAGCAGTCTCGATCGCAAGGAGTGGCGGCTGTGGGGCCCAGGATCTCTAAGGGAACCAAAGACCTTGGGCAACTCTTAGCGATTTCCTCGAGCCCAGAAGAAGACTTGAGTTCTGTGCGACGTTGGTGGATCCCAGGTACATGTGATTGGCTGCTCCATGAGCCAGGCATACGGTCGTGGCTAGGGAGAAAAGAAGAGTCTTGCGTTACTTGGTTTTCTGCCCCTCCGGCCAGTGGAAAGTCAACCTTGTCGGCTCATATCATCAGTCACCTCCGCGACTCGGGCGTTATGTGTCAGTATTTCTTCTTTAAATTCGATGACCCGAGCAAACGCTCTCTGAGTGCTTTTCTGCGATCCGTTGCGTATCAGATAGCAAGAGATGTCCCCGCTTTTGAGCGCAGCTTGATAGAATTTTCAACCGAAGGACTGAGTCTCGAAAAGGCACAGTCTACGCTCATATGGAAGAAGCTATTTGAATCCACTCTTTTCGCTATGGAACTTTCTCTTCCTCTTTATTGGGTTATCGATGCTTTGGACGAGTCCGAGTCCCCCAAAGCCCTCCTAGAGTTGCTGCGGAGTATTACAAGCTCACAGACTCCTCTACGTATACTCATCTTCAGTCGAAAGACCGAGCCTTTGGCTCTTGCATTCGGACGACTTGCCAGCTTGCTACCACTAGAGTGGATCGACAAAACCGGCTCTGATTTTAACTCGATTGATATTCATGCCCTTGTCGAGCAGGAAATTAAATACATGCGCGGCAGTGACGAGCTTAGACATAGAGTTGCACAAGTTGTTGAGAGCCGTGCTCAGGGTAGTTTTCTATGGGCTCGATTAGTCCTAGAAGATATCATCAATTGTCACTCAGAAGACGCCATCCAAGAGGCTGTAAATGATGTACCAAGTGACATGAATAAGTTGTATCGACGTATGGAGTTGACCATATTGAACAATCCCCACAAGGCCAATACAGCTCTGGCAAAGGCGATACTTCAATGGACAATCTGTGCAAGTCGTTTGTTAACTCTCAAAGAGCTGTCTCAAGCATTGAGGCCCGAATTTCCGGAGATGTTAGACTTGAAGAGGACTGTTCAGGACGTCTGTGGTCAATTCGTGATTATAAACAACTCTGGGCAAGTGACCTTTGTGCATCAGACTGCCCGCGACTACTTGGCCAGAAACTCTAGCAATACAAGTTTTGTAAACCCCGGGAAAGGTCATGAAGAGCTCTTTATAAAGTCGGTCTCGGTCTTGTGTGACCCAAGCCTTAAGCTCAAGCTTATACATGGCCAACATGCACTTCGCAGTACGGAGCCATTCTTGTTCTATGCTGCAACATCATGGATGCACCACCTTCGGAACACAAGAACGGCATCGGACGAAGCTTTGGACAGGATTGTCAAGCTGTTTAAGAATCTCTCTGTACTGACTTGGATCCATGCACTAACACTTGTTGGCCAATTGGAGATGTTGATCAAGGCCGCGAAGGTTCTCACCACTTTCGTCAGCAACAGACGCAAGTTGAACTCAACCAAGAATCCTCTCCTTCATCGTATTTCTGACCTCGAGCTTCTGGAACGTTGGGTCATCGACTTAGTCAAGCTGATTGGTAAATTCAGCCGACAATTACACTCGGATCCGTCAGTGATATATAGACTAATCCCTCCGTTATGTCCTAAATACTCCATCTTGCACCAACAATTCCATCGGCCAGATTCAGCCGAGGTGGCTATCAGAGGCATTGCAAATACTTACTGGAATGACAACTTGGCAAAAATAGCTCTGCCAAACGGTGATCAGGCCTGGAATGTCACATGCGCAGCCCAATACCTCGCTGTTTTGGGATCGACCGGAATCGTATATCTGTGGAACCCTTCCAACTTCACAGAGACCTGTACATTGCGGCACGAGGAACCCGTAACAGCAATATGTTTCAGCAACAAAGAGGACAAACTTGTCACGTACGGGTTGCGAAATACCAAATTCTGGTCTCTTCCTTCAGGTCAAATGCTATCATGCACCATGAATCCAACAGATAGCAAGGCCATGTCAATGATCTTTGCTGAGAACGATACGAAGGTCCTGACCGGATCAGATGACAGAGTGATACGTTATCTTCACATCAAGGATCTGAAAGCAGGCTGGCAGATTCTGAACGACAGTCTCTTGAAGGAGAGTTCTGCGGTCGAAGGTACCTTCGTCAATTCTCCTATGTGCTTGTCATTCAACGGAGACGGAACCCAGGTTGGTGTGTCCTATCGAGGTTTTCCTCTCTCTGTCTGGGCGCTGAAAGAAGGGTACTGCGTTGGTAGATGCAAAAGAGCAACAGCATTTCGAAATGACCATGCGCGTCCGTCAACCAGCTGGTTCGCCGTTGATCGATTTACTTGGAATCCCGTATCTGGCCATGTTATTGGCCTCTATAGAGATGGCTGCGTCTTCAAATGGCATCCTGTAACGGATGAAAACCAGGAGGCTCAATCTGCTGCTGATGAGATCGCAGCCAGTTCCGATGGCAAATTGTTCGTCACAAGCAACAGCGACGGAACCGTCCAGGTCTGGAACTTTGCGTACTTCACTGTGATTTACCAATTATCCTCGACGGATTTAGTCTCAGGCTTGGCATTCAGTCCTGACTGCAGGCGCTTCTACGATCTTCGGGGCTGCTCAGTCAACGCTTGGGAGCCTAATAGCCTCATTCGCTTCTCGGAGACTGATGAATCCATCAGCGACGCAGCCAGCGAAGACCAGTCTCCAACCTCGATATCACATATCTCTGAAGCAAGCTTGATGCAGTATGAAGCTGTCACTGTAGTCGCTGTTGCTCCCGGCAGCACTTGGTACTGCGTTGGAAACGAGGAAGGTGCCGTAGATCTTTTCGACACACGAACAGACGGTTCAATTGAACTTTTCAGATTTTTGAACTTCCTCAGTGTTAGCCAGGTGGTTTGGAGTCAAGATGCGACGCATGTTGTCGCTGCTGATCTTGGTGGAGACATTTCTCTCAAATGCTTGGTCACTTCGTCAGCTGGTCCTATTTGCACAACTAACTTGAAGTCTATGGCAACTCCTAAAGTTGACCTCAACGGGCATGGCATACACCAGATGCTTTTCAACGACGACTCGACACTACTGCTTATTATCAGTAAGGATCGCGGTCAGGTCTGGTCTCTGAATGACGAGACGGTGAGCGCTTCACTTTTTGATCAAGATATGAATCGCAGGTGGCTCCAGCACCCAACGCAAAAGTCCATATTTCTCGGCTTTGGAACGACTGACATACGAATATTCCGATGGCAAGACTTCTCAGAAGAGCGACGTCTTATCTTCCACCAAGAACATCAACGAGTTGACAGTCAGACGAAGCTGGGCTCTACCGAGGAACGTATCTTGGGGTTAGCTCAGCTTTCGCTTGGGACAAATGGCAACCATGGTTCGAATACTGTCGCAAATAGAGCGATGCTCACGCAGGACAACAGATACGTACTGACTCAGACGAAGAGTGTTTCCGGCCAAGGCCAAGTCGTCAAACGGGTGCTCATCTTCGAGGTATCATCTTTCGTGCCGCGTGAAAGAGAAGAAGTCACATCAGCACCAGTCCCCTGCGCCGTCATCCCGCCAGAGATCCAGTCAAGGATCGAAGTCCCTCTAGGCATCCTATCCGGATCGAGACTCGCCTTCTTAGATCAAGACTTGTGGTTCTGCACGTTCGAGCTGAAAAGTACTCATGTTCAATATGATGAGGCGCTCCACCGACATTATTTCATCCCTCGAGATTGGACAAGCACCGAGAGTGTAGAGCAATGTTGTATGATGAAGGATGGAAGTCTTCTATGTCCGAAGGATGACAAAGTAGCTATTATCAGATACAATCTAGAGGCATCGGGCTTTTGAAGGAGGCCAAAATTACACGTGTCACATTATGTAGTACATGTACGAGACAGCGGCTGCAAAGGGTCGTCAAGCCTTGTCGATGAATGGTAACCACTGTCTCCCTCTCCGCATCTCCGCAATGGAAATTCCTAGGAAGGCGTCGGAGACCATGGACAAGCTTTGAATCTTTATTCCTAGACCTGACCCGGGTAAGCTATCACGTATCGGGACGATTTTAATAAGTCAGCTTTAGGCGACAACTTTCCTTGTTGGTATCCTTATTGCTGGACCCCACACGAAGACTTGGATTCGGTGGCGGAAAGATTAATTATAACGGAGGGGAATCCTTTAGGATTGTGGTAACGTGAATTGAGATCTGACAGCGTGCTCGTTGACCAAAGACTCTAGCCTCAAGTCCTGTCTTTTAACAACCCAGAATTCAGCTCACAGCAGTAATTCAACCTCTGAAGTTGACAATTTCTTTCTGGTGCGAAAAAGCAGAGACGTGCTGACGCAAGTGTGACGTAAATATTCAATATGATCACTTATAGTGGGAAGGAGGTCAGCATAGCGGTCGTCCAAGGCTCACAACTCATTGCTGCAGCCAGCCAGCAAGGCTCGCCCTCGACAAAGATACTAGCAATGGTGTGGGTAACGAACCTTCTTCCAGCTGGTACATTAATGCCTCATTTTTTACCATGCCTATCCTACGATGGCAGGCGATGTCGGTGCTAGGCGATCGATTGTTTGATACTGGACTCACTGGGGCAGTCACGGTACCCTTATAACGCTCATTATCTGGTGTTCTGGACGAAAAGCTGGAGGTTAAAGGAAGATTACTAAGCCAGAAGGCTCCTGTAGTAAGGAGACCAATTGCGACGGTTCTATATAAATTCTCTACTTCGCCCAGTCTATAAAGTACCTTATGGAGCATCATGTTCTGCCGAGGCTCCATCAGATAACGGGCAATCGGCGTGTCATCGGGTGTGGCGCTGCTGGCTCACCCTAGCGTACTTAGCGAGCCCAACAATCGTGGAAGGTACCTTATACCTCTTAGTACTAGAAATGGCCTAGTACCTACTAGGTACGTGTCATGGCAAAAGTAAGGTACTCTGTCGCCATGAACCTTATCTCGCGTGACCTTCGAGCTGCTGTTTTAATCTGGTTCTGCGCGTCCACGTTCCTGTTGATCGACCCTATCAGTTCAGCCGATTGAACGTGTTCGTTGACTGTTTTGTTTAAGCGTGATGACCAATTACTGGTCCTAAAGATCCTTAGAGTCTTAGAAGCGACTGCGCAGGAGTGGCCCACCGAAGGAAGGGAGGATCCGCTTCACGAGTGACATTGCCCAATCAATCTTGCTGGCGAAATGGCGGAACCTCAGCTGGTCAGAAAAGATGGAAGTCATTCCTTCCGTCGCCACTGCGCCTTACTTGATGCACACTGTATGCCACTAAGCCCTAGCTGAACGAAGGCTGTCGGCTTGTGTGCTCGAGCTGAAATAGTACCAAAGACTCTCGATTCCCTGCAAATCGAGGCAGAGACGCGTCTGTGATATCGCACCCACAGGAGTCCATTCACGAAGTTGAAAGGAGAGTCCCTTGTGAACAATAGAATGTCTCGATTTATGCATCGATATCTACCTGGAGAATTGCCGCCAATGATGTCACAGAGAGAAATCGATACAGTCATGCAAATGGCGGCAGAAATCGAGCAAGATCCCAAACTTCGAGATCTGGATTTTATGGAGTATGATAACAGGACTGAATCCTACAGAGATGGACATGAAGGAAGTTTATTGGTAAGACGGATGCCACATGAAATTAGGCAACCCGCCTCCTTCGCTCTTTGTAACGATGAGTTGAGACCTCATTCCGAGTTCACGAAAGAACCGCAGTACTCAGAGCATGATTGGAGCTCTATCCAGCTCAACACAAGGCACGCACTGTGTGCGTTATGCATGGATGTTCTGAACTACTACTGCTTCTATCGTGAGGCTCGGCTGAAGGTAATTCTTTCATGCAAGACTTTGAAGCCTGCGACATTAACCGAACATTACGAAGCGATCACGAGACGACCGGTCCACTTTTGAGCTCTCCAATTCCGTGGTGCATCATTCTCAGCTCTTTTTCCTCATGCTAGGGGCTGATGATGGTGAGTGTTATCTCTGTCGTATGCTTTTGAAAGCTCTAGTACGCTTGTATGGGGAGCAATTGGGCCCGGAAAATTATGGGTCATATCGTACCGAAGTTTGTTGGACGCAGAGCACCAAAATAACTGCAAAGCATACTTTGTATTTCATCATTACCAATCCATCCAAACCAAGGAACACCTGGAACTTCATGCATTTTTTCCGCATGCAACTTTGGCCAACGAGCTCCACTAAGTCATACTTTACAAGACCTGCTAGTATCGACAGTATCAATGGTCAAAGGTTGGGCGATAGCATACTCCACTCACCAAGATCGCCTACACTCTTTACAAAGATGAGAACGCGTTTGAAGGGGCAAAGCAGCAAGACGACGAGTTCAACTCTTGAGTGTAGTACCGGCTCCCTAAATTCACGGACTTTGGCAGCATACTGGCTTGCGAAATGCAGAGCAAATGAAAGAGGCAATCATCACGAATGTAATAGGCGCAATGAGAGATATTCACCTACTCGTCTGCTCGACTTAGAGCACGCAAGAAAGACCTCCAGATTGCGTTTAGTACATCCTGCAGACCATCCTGAACGCTTTGCGGGCGACAAAGAATGGATGACGCTGAGTCATTGCTGGGGTGCGTGGGGTACAAAAGAGAATCCTGTCCTTACCCAACATAACTTGAAGGAGCGACAAGAGAAGGGTCTGCGTTTGATAAAATTGCCAAAAACGTTCCGTGACGCGGTAGAGATAGCGAATTGGTTGAATGGTGAGCCCTCATCTTGACGACAATAATAATCGATATTGACGATGACAAAAGTAAAGTGGCTCTGGATTGATTGTCTGTGCATCATTCAGGACTCAAAGGCCGATTGGTTGCAAGAAGCGTCAGTGATGTCGCAAATTTATCGAAATGCAGTCATAAATGTTTCTGCGGACCATGGTAAAGACTCACGGGTTGGTTGTTTCGCTCAGCGTAACCAGCTGGATATTACGCCTGTCGAGGTCTCCAGCCCGAAGTTAGCTCAGACCTGGAAATTACTGCCTGATACGCTCCATATTTTTGAATGGACAAGAGAGACACCTTCGTTTTCCCGGGCTTGGATTCATCGGGAAAGACAGCTAGCCCGGCGAGTCTTACATTTCACATCAAAAGAGTTAGTGTGGGAGTGTTGTGGGACTGAAGGAACGTCCTTCGCCAGTGAATCACTTCCTGGAGGCGCACCATTCAAGAATGGTCTCTTTGGCTCGGATCACAAGTATCAGATCGGAAGACTGCAACAGGGTCTTACTAGGGGCGCCGAGGAGACGTATGCAACGTGGAATGATATATGTGAGCATCTGTCCAACAAAGATTTGACAAAACCGTCAGATATGCCGATTGTGCTTTCTGGCCTTGCAAAAGATTTCGCCAGCGTACTACCGGAGGATGACTATGTGGCAGGGATTTGGCGATCGACACTGCCCCAGAGTCTGCTATGGAGTACGAAATCATTCATGGAAGATGGCCTTGAATACATAGCCCCCTCATGGTCCTGGCTTTCTACCGGGTGCGCGGTCCAACTTGCGAACCGCTGCTTCATTGAGAATAAGTACCCTGTGACAGCTATTTTGGAAATCTCATTAAAATGCAAATACGAAGATGTATATGGGTCGGTCGCTTTTGGTACTCTTACAGTACAAGGAGTTCTCCGACGGATACAGTTCACCTTCCAGGACGACTCTGATATTTTCGAGCTCAGTGTGATCGAGAACGTATTCGACGAAGACCGCATACGTAGTTTAGGTCTATCCCGTCATAGGTATCACGGGGAAATGTGCGAACTCGAGGGCGATGAGCCCATGAGTGCGCCCGTCACCCAGTGTTTTTGTCTCCTAACTAACATTCAGCAATTAGACCTTTCATCGGAGAGCTTGCGAGATATTGGATGCCTTCTACTACAGCCTGTCCATGAAGACGGCAATCAATATTATCGAATTGGCATTTTGAACCTTGGGGATCTCTTTGCGCTCAAAATGCGATATATTGTAGCACAAGATACTCTGAAAGAAGACTACTGGGAAGGCTTGCAAGATCGGGTGAGGATTGTTCAGGACGATATTATCAAGGATGAGAAAGAGCTAGCGGAGGAAGCGGAGCATAGTAGCACTAGAAGGGGGTCCAACGCAGAACACCAAGGCCAGATTGAGGACAGTGACAACGGCGGCGATGTCCCCAATGAGCGTGGCGCACGCAGTGATGATGAATCTAGTAGCGACGTCAGCAGCGACCTTCAACCAGTTACTGACAATGGGAAGCGCAAGGCCCAATCGACAAGTCCGGATGGACTGGCTGCATTATACCATTTTGATGATGTGATCAGAGATGAAGCCTGTCTAAAGAGGTTATCATTACAAACCATAACCATTATCTGATATGAAGGCGAGACGCCGTGACATCTCTCTCGCTGCTAGGGTTCGCTTGCCCCACTGCAAGACTTGAGCTGTTTCAATGCTAGAGTGAAGCTCATTGCATTCGAGAAAAGTGGTCCGTTTCTGTGTGGCACCCTGCACTTGGTGTCTCTCTTCAACATACAAGATGTTGCAGTCAAATCAAGGAAAACGGTGTTGACAAGGCGAAATAGCTCGCTTAAACAAAACCCCACCCGACTATTGCCAACAGCTAGAATAGTGATATAGCGGTCTTCGTCGTTCACTGCAATTCCAAGAAGCAATGTTCGCAATATCTACGGACTATTCATGAATTATCAGTCAAATCGATTGGCTTACCCTTTTCTGCCCGTACAGTTAGTCCGTTTATAGTCCTGAATACTTTTTGCTATGCCAACCACGATATTATGTGACATCGGTGCTAACCAAATCGATTCAACAATCTCGGACTTATTAGGTAGTCACGGTACCCTTATGACGCTTATTATCTGGTGTTCTAGGCGAAAGATAAAATATTAAAGGAAGATTACTAAGCTAGAAGGCGGCTATAGTAAGGAGATAAATTACGATAGTTCTATATATAGTCTCTAATTCGCCCTTTCCACAAAGTACGGGGTATTAAGTTCAGCCTTGACTTTCTCACTTTCAATTAACGGTTGAGGCTTCATTACCTTAGCTCTAAGATAACGGGCGATCGGCGTGTCATCAGGTGTGGCGCTGTTGGCTCACCCTAGTTCTATAGTTCTAAGCCAGGAGGAGACATACGTGATGGTACATATGATACCTCATGCTGGTAAGGTAATCAAGACACAGACTTGGAGTAAAAGCGGGTGTGTTCGATCAATACCTATGAGTACCTCTTTGAAACGTTTTACAATTTTAGATTCCTTATGTAAGCTACCAGGAGGTGATGCACAGCAGGGGTAATGGATAAGGGATACCTTAGCGCGCGTCGTACCTGGTCTTGGCACTCGGTTCTTATCGGATCGATGAAATTTTGATTTTTTGTCGGTACCTGGACCCTCTCCACCGTTTTGGTTGGCTCACGCTTTCCAACGGTCTTCTACAACATTCACTTTATTTGTTTAGTATCGAACATCAGCGTCTCGAATTTCTTTTCCATTGTATTATGATTTTGCCCATGCTGTGTTGTCTCCTAATTGTGTAATTGACCTCCACAGTCTACGTTCGCTTTGTTTGTGGAAAAGCCTCCACCTCATTCGAGTTCCACC
>JASZXT010000598.1:0-16554 GCA_035521555.1 Lecanoromycetidae sp. Uapishka_2 | reverse complement strand
CCATGTATGATGTACTGGGGGACTAGACTCCGTATCACCACCCTATTCAAAGTCTGCGACTCTATATTTAGCTAAATGAGGTCAATTTTGATGATGTTAATACTATTATAGAGATAAAGCGATGAGAATTAGGCGGCGTGCACACAGCACTCGGTGCCAAGAACTCCAAAGACTAGTTCTATTGTGTATGTGAGGCACGTCTGCATCGCCGAATTTTAGCCGCTAGGCCCCTGTGAGCGCCTTGCATGTTGAACATTCAACCAATCTCGATAGGCGCTGTGCATCATCACAACGAAGCTGTGTCCTTGTGAGCTACCCTCAGCGCTCGCCTCGTTGACCGTCCATCCAGGCAGACCCTCCTGGGGCGTGGGGCTAACACGTCCAGTCTGTCTGTCCACATGCGCCATGACTGCCTCTCGAGACTGTTCTGCAAATTTAATATGACGAGCTTCACAGAGATCTGGGGCAAGGATAGCCATCCGATATGCAACAGCAGACAGCATTGCGGTGCTCCCAGCGTCGTCAAACCATGTTGTATCGTCGAGGAAATTGCATAACAGTGGGGGTGTGCCTCGCCCACCGGCCTCTATCGCGCTGTTTATGATACCTAAAATTAAATGCTGGAGCTTCATGTGTCTATCTTCCCACTCAGAACTTCGTGGCCACTTCTTCGCGGTTGCTAGGACTCTGGTCATGCCGCCTGCAGCCCATCCGTTGCCAGTAGCCCATATACCCAGATCTTCCAGTTGTGGTCCAACAATATGGCGCCAGGCTCCATGTAACGGTTCACTCGAATCCTGTCCTAAGACTTCGCCATACAAGAGGCACTGCTCAATAGCTTGTTGCATTAGACTCAGATCGTTGGTAGCCACGGCATGATATGCAAGGAATGGTGGAGCCATATACACAAAGTCGGCCCATAGTGCAGCATACTCCTCTCGGTGGCTGATAGCGCCATTTGGCCAGCGAGGCGCAGCTAGGACAGCCTCGCTTTGCCTCTGACAAGCGTCGCGGTAGCTAGGATCTGAGCTTGCAATCATTTCAGCGAAGACACCGATGGAGGCCGGGTCTCCCGAAGAACCTAAAATGTGATATCTCATGTTTAGCCAATTCTTCCTCGAGGAAAAATAGATGCGGTATGCATGTATATCTCTTGATAAGTGCAACGTACCGTCTCCACCAATAAGAATGCGAGAATTGACGTCGATGAATTGACTGACAAAATCCAGACTCGCTAAATCCGTGCTCACGATAGGAAGTTCTCCTTTAGGGAAAGGATTTGCCCCAAAGACAGAAAACTCGGGGTCATAGAATTCTAGGAGAGCTTCCGAGGCTGCACCGTATTCCCAGCTTTTCTTGGCCTTTTTACAACCCCTATCCATAACCCTCCTGATGACTAGGGTATCTTCTATTTGTGTCATTCTCTGTGTTGTGGAGGATTATATGCTAGGCAACAGTAAAGTAGCTTCTACCATGGCATCTTATAACGAGTTGATTGCCGTAGACACCGAGAGAAGTGGGAACCAACCCCGATGCAATGCCTAATCTGCAAGCCATTTCAAATCAATTGGGCATCGATGCATTTCGGGCGATGGAATACTACTCCCGGTGACAAGGCGTTCAGGGCGTCAGCTTACCGACCGACTTATGACGTTCCCGTCCTTACTGACACTGCAGTAGCACGGAGCTAAAGTGTATTCTAATTTGCGCCGGGCGAAAATCTCCGCCTACCCTACTCATGAGAATCTCTTCGGATTGGTGTAGAGATACTAACCCAGACTGTCACCTCCGAAGCATGCGTTGCGTGGTAATTAGGTATGGAACCAGACGCCCCTTTTCAATGTAATGCATATCTAAGCTCCTAGAGTTTTTATAGGAGCACAGGCTGACACAGTTTGCACAGCTACGACATACTGGATTAATTACGTAGAAAATATCATCGAATCGTTCATTTGACTGAACGATTCCCTTTACAAAGCTTGCACTCTATTGCCTATAACCTATCTACAGAGTATACCCTGGGTACTGCGTCGTGGAATGGAGCCTGTTGGAGCTGCTGCAAGCGCTATAACTGTCATTGGAACCCTTATCACGTCTGTGAATACAGCTCACAGCTTAATCAGTGGCCTCCGAGATGCAGGAAAAGAGGTGCAATCTCTTCGTCAGGAAACGCTTGAGCTGAAGGCTGTCTTACGGGACGTAAAAGCTGCGAGCGAACTGGATTTGCAAGCTGCATCATCTTTGACCTCTGATCAAGTGGCAGAGCCACATCATTGCACGCTTGAAGACCACCTAGGTCGCGCACAGATCGCGGTAGCATCGCTCACAGACCTGGCGAATGACCTCATTTTAACGCCTGATTCCCAAGAACCGACAGTGAAGCGTATTGGCTGGATGAGGAGCAAAAGAAGAATCTATAGGGTCCGTAAAGACTTGAAGCAGCTGAAAAACAACATGGCTTTACTTCTGATGGCTAAGACGTTGTTCGTAGTCCCAGTCAATCATGTGCCTGTGCAGTCCTGTCAATCTTGCTCACCCCTGCTAGGTCTCACCTTTCCAGATTTGGTTGCGGCCTAGGTCAGATTGAAGCAACTTCTACTTCCCGGCAGAGTGAAATTATGCTGCTCTTACAGCGCATCATGCAGGGACAGACACATACAAGCTACCGTGTGGAACACACGCCATCGCCTCTAGCTGTCCGAGCTATTGACGCCGCGGAACACATTGAAGAATCCAAGACACAAAGCAATGACAAGGCCTCAAAGGCTTTGAGTCCAGTACTTAATCCTACCCTAGATCCTATGCATGTCCAGGCACCTCCAGTCAACCATGGTTTCCAAGTCATTCCAAATGATACCGGTGCACATCAGGCGCTCGTAGCGAACAACGAGCAGTGTGTGGTCACGCCAAGAATTCGCTGCAAGTGTAGCTGTCATAAGATCAGATGCTGTTCCTCACCAATCATCATATCCCGAACGGTTGGAAGTCTTATCATAGGAGTATCTGGTCACATAACAAGCGATCCGATCTGTGACGATCCGACTTGTCATGATCAGTCTCTATACTCAATGACAGTGGCGTATTATTTCCCGTCGTGGCTAGTCGCTAAAGCCATTATTTTTAAATGCGTGCGGTCACTTTATGGGAATCCCTCTTTCGGGCTACACGTTAGGAATTTGCTTCCAGAGCACTCGCCGATGATGCTTGCCATCACGGAGGGCCAACTTCAGACCCTTCGAGGCATCATTGAGCAGCGTATATCGTCACCGGATGACATGGAGGAGATGGGATGGACTGCTTTGACTGTAATCTTTCAAATACTCACACGTCGATCTGTCGCTAAATCTGTCGCCAGTGGGCTATACACAAGAATCAAGTCGATATTTGCAGATTCCTTCTCATCGCGGGTGCTGATCCGGCTTTACAGGATGGATTTGGGAAGTAAGCTCGCACCCCAGCTCCCCAAGCAAGTCTTAGCTGATGCAATTAAAGCTCTGCAATCGACTTTGCATGGCTTGCAGTTTTTGAGAAACAGCTGGCCCCAAAGACTATTGAATATCTTCGAGAGAGCCTTGTACAAAATGATGATGAGACTTGGGAAGTATACAACCTTTCTATTGTGCACCGAGTCATCCTGGGTCTCCACCCCGTTGATTTGGAAGAACAACTCCAGAAAACACCATACGCAGTCATCAACGCCACCGACTCATTCGGGAAAACGCCACTGCTATGGGCTTCCCGTCGTGGGGATCTCGAAGCTGTACGATCGCTACTTCGCAATGGTGCGAATCCAAATATATCCGATTCGATGCGACGCTCACCCTTGCACATGGCTGCTCGCTCCAGATCTGTGCCAGTCATCGAGGCCTTGATAAAGTATGGAGGAGACCCTAATGCACTGAACTTCCTCAATGAGTTGCCCGCTCACTACGCCTGCTACGAAGAAAATAGCGCAAGACTGGTGAAACCCATTATGGATGCTAAGGTTGATATCAATCAGTCCTCGAAATATGGCCGAACCATGCTAGACATCGCTGTCCAGTGGAATCACCCAGTATTGGTGGACTACCTCCTCCAATGCGGAGCATCATCTGAGGGGGCAAATTACGCTAGATGGGATCAGAAACCCCTTGGAAGGGCTATCATGTACAAAACACACGGCGTCCTAGGGGTTCTTCTGAAGAACTGGGCGGGCACGGGCTTTATAGACCAAAGCGGGGACAACGTTCTACATTTTCTAGCAAGACATGGCGACAAAGATGTGATCAGCCATTTCTGTTGCTGCAAGCATGTCTGCATTGACGCCAGGTATGCAGATGCCGTGAACAAAGACCTGAAGAGCCCTGAGGACATCGTGAGCTTAAGAGTGGACGACGAAGTGAGAGAAGCCTTCCAAACCTTCCTGGCCATTATACGACGAAATGAGGTTGCCGGTGAGTCTAAAAAGACTCTATGAAGATCTCACAATATCCTCTCAACTACTCTACGCTCAAAGTCTCACGGTCAAGGTCAAAGAGAATTACCCAAGCATAGAGAGATATCAAAGCCAGTCAGTCTTACACCAGGTTAGTGCCACGGTAATGAAGCCAGGGTGCAAAGATGCAATGTTCACTCACATTGGTCAACGTGAAGAGTGCGTAGATCTTCAACATAGTGTGGGCATATAAATGAAGCAGGAAGAAAGGGACAAGACACCATTTCGTAGGGTGTGCTATAAGATACGGTAGGTATCTGTATAATCGGCTCGTCATGGACAAGAACACGGATGTGAGGCTGTAATAACAGATATCAGCCTCCCAGTAATCTGCGTTCCTACTTCAGTGGATCGAAAGACCTGCCTCCAATGTAAACATAGATATGAGATATCTATGAATGGTGCAAGTATCCGTAAGCACCAGACAACTCGTAACCATGCGGTAAATGGGTTTCTCCTGTACGGGTTGTCAATTTTCTCACTTTGACGTCACTACTCTCACAAAAATGCACGTTTACCTCCATATATGTCGCTCAAAGAGGAGAGTACTGAGACACCGACGCCAGTCGTTACGGCTCCATCGGAGAAGCTGTAGCATGTGTCTCCAGGAGTTCCGCATTCGAGTCTGGACGAGGCATTGACGAGATGACACGAGCTTGATAGGCCAATCATGATTGGTCAGCCAGCAGCATAGAAATTGATCGTCACCAGAATTCAGGATTCGGCCTTGCCACGTCTCATGAGTAAAGGCATGAATAAATGCAGGATCTCGAAGAATAGTCCCTTGATAAGCTGCAGTACTCCCATGATGACAAAAAACTCCGCCATCAACTTGACGAGAAGCGTGGAAGTCGACCCCGTCGCCAACGACGCGCAGAAGAGCTAGCTGCTCCCAGATCGTGAACTCGGACCCAGTTGGGTCTACACGTAGATCCGGGAAAAGGCAGCCAAGGCCGGTGTCTAACAAAAGTGGCTTCGCGAGACGAGCAAGAACGTTTGGCGCCCAGCGAGTGTCATCGTCGCAGATGACAACGACGTCAGTCTGCGTTTTCACAAATCCCATGCAGAGCTGCTCGCGTTTGTGGGCTTTCGGCGCCTTGAGCACCCGGATATCAACAGCGGTGTCAATCTTCGAAACCTGATTCTCGATGAATGCAAACGAGGCTGGAGAGGACACGACAACGATGCCAGCTGGCTTATTAGCACACCATGTTGTAATCGCCGCAACCAGGCTTTCGCTCTTATTCTGACTTGCACATACGATGGTCGCTTTCGAACAGACTTCATCGTCGCGCAAGCTGGAAGACAATGACCTATCATCGTGTTCTTGCAAAGGCCAGAAGTACCAGAGACCTAATTCCAGCGCACCTAGGAGTAGTCGGTATACTCTAGTTGCAGCACACAATCAGTACCTGCATTTCGACTTTGTGCTGCCAACAGGGTTCACTAACTGAACCAACGTCCAACAAGTGCAGATCAATGCGTCCGGAGTAAGCATTGTCGGTCCAATGTACAAGTGACGACAGAGGCTCGACTACTGCAGAGGTTTGAAATTCCTGGAAGGAGATCCATCAAATGACAAGCCTTATGTACCGATCCAGAGATCGCCTCACGAAAGATAGGAGATAGACACACTGCAGCTTTAAATTACTTAAATGTGGCATCTTCGCCGAAAATGGACGCCGATTGGTCTTCTATCTGGATGAATCCCTGCACCATCGTTAGCTAGAGGCTGAGAACTTTCGACGTGACCCATGTTTCCCAAAACTAGATCCTGCTTGATGTCATCTAACGTATAAACTAATCTCAATCCGTCAAGTGGCTGGGTCCAGCTGATTGCACTATCTTCGAGTCCCTCGACTGAGACGAGGCAGATATCGCAGAGCCTCAAAATTCGGGGTCTAGCCGATGCCCCGCCTTTTTCTCGCAGATTATGAGGTGCAACCATACGGCCAAAGACGAACAATACCGCGTAATATTACTCGTACGATGAGATGTTGCCGATCTTACGTTGGCCAATGCGATGTCGAGGTCGCTGGTTCTGATTAGCGTATATGATTCCCCTATACGTGCCATTGGATTATGCTTCCTACTCTCTCTTTTTGACAATCATATTTGTCAGCTTACATCGGTCGACAATGGAGTCTAAGGGAAATGTAAGAAACCTTTTCGATGGAGAGTACCGGTACACTTTCTGAGCGCGATATCCCGACAATGGCAAAAGACGATTTGTGCAAAGATCTGTCTCTGCACACCGCCCATACTTGCGAAGTCGCCCCACACACAACCAAATCAACTGGCGAGTACATCTCGCACTGTTCGCAAGACTTTGACAAGGGAGTCAGGCGAATATGTTGCATCGGAGCCGGATTCGTAGGTACGTCCATCCCTGAAACAGCTATATCGCAAATATTGCAGATCATCAGAGGGGAACGGATTCAAATCCAGCACCTTCGATTCGTCTTTGTACCATTCAAATAGAGATCATGGAAGAAGGTGAGCTTATGTAGATTTTTTGGCACTGTACATAGGCGGACCTACCGGCGCCATAATCGCTCTGAAGAACCCTCATATTCATGTCACCGTCGTTGACCTTTCGCTGAGTCGTATAAATGCCTGGAATTCAGATAATGCGCCTGTATTTGAACCAGGTCTTGACGCCATTGTGAAGCAAGTTCGTGGACGCAACCTCACCTTTTCGACTAACATCGAGCACGCTATATACGATGCCGATATAATCTTTGTGTGCGTAGGAACTTCGACAAAGAAGAGTGGTATAGGTAGAGACATGGATCTTGATCTAAGCAGCGTTGAAATGGTATCCAGGCAAATATTGGACGTTTGTAATAAAGCGACATCAGAAAACACTGCGAAAAAGAAGCGAAAACTTGTTGTTGAGAAAAGTACGGTGCCATGTGGAACGGCACAGAAAGTCAGAGAAATAGTAAGTCACTCCTCGGACTCCTTCCATCACCGTTGATCACCGTTAATCATTTAATCGGCCCGCAGCTGCAATCCAACGCATCGGGGGTGGATTTCGAGGTGCTCTCCAATCCTGAATTCCTTGCCGAGGGCGCCGCGGTCAGGGATCTCCTAGACCCAGACCGAGTTTTGATAGGTTCACTTAGAAGCGTTAGTGGAGATGCTGCGGCTTCTTGTCTTGCGTCTATCTATACCGCTTGGGTACCAGCTGAGAAGATTATCCGAGCAAATTTATGGTCGTCGGAGCTTGCCAAACTCGCAAGTAATGCCCTTCTTGCACAAAGGATTTCCTCAATAAATGCAATCAGCGCTATATGCGAGGAGACAGGAGCAAGCGTAGATGAAGTCAGTCTTGCCTGTGGTCTCGATAAACGATTAGGAAATCAATACTTGAAAGCTGGGCTCGGATTTGGGGGCAGCTGCTTTAGAAAGGATGTTCTGTGTTTGGTTTACCTGAGCCAAACCTTGGGATTGAAGGAGGTGGCGGACTACTGGCACTCAGTATTGCAGCTGGGCCACCCATCGATAGAGGGTTTGTGCTAATCTTAGCAGGTGGTACATATCAACGACTACCAAAAGACCAGGTTCGCGAGCCGGGTAATTCGATGTTTGTCTGAAAACCTCGCTGGTAAACGAGTCGCTGTCCTCGGATTTTCTTACAAGCCTCGGACTTCCGATACGAGAGAAGCACCGGCGATAGATCTGATCATCCAACTCGTAGCCGAAGGCGCTTCGGTCTCAGTGTATGATCCGGTGGTTGGACCTGACCAGATTCTAATGGAATTGAGCAATGCGAAAAGTTTTGCGGCGATTGGACTTGCCCCCGAAGCCATGAAAGCTCAAGTGAGTATCGAGACGACATTATACAGGGCGACTGAAGGAGTGTCCGCAACCATAATCGCAACAGAATGGGAGCAATTCAGTACCTCGACAAAGGGATGCGACTGGAAGAGAATTTATGATAATATGACACGACCTGCCTTGGTCTTTGATGGCCGTTCCTTCCTTGATGGGTATTTTCTTGAAGAGATAGGATTCCATGTCGAAAGCATTGGACGACAAACCTGTCCGCTAGGCGCTTGACTTCTAAAGACACTCTTCCCTGATCTGACTGATTTTCTTCAAACAAGATCTCAACCCAGACATGATTCTTATGCATGACTCCAATGGCAATGCTCATACTTAGTTCATCAATGATCGTCGAATGACCACCTGCCGACATCAGCTCAATCTTGACGGCTCCATCAGGTAAAGCCTGAAGGTGGTGTAATCCGGATTCACAGAATATTTCTGTATTCAGAATGCGCAAGCTCGCAGCTTCACTAAGAAATCTTATTTAAATGACGAATCCAGTCAAGTGTAACTTATCTAACGACCGTAATGATATGGCACAGACTGAGACTTCATGTGTCTTCTGCGGATGTTGGAGCTCGAGCAGCTGCAAGCCATCCTTTTCGCAGCACTTTCTATCTGATTTCGTATGAAGCGCCAAGCTGCGAGTCTACCTTTCATATATATGCACATCTGACGCACTTAAAAGCGCGTGCGATATGCATCACCACACCTGCCGACTGCGCGTTCGCTACTACAGTTCATTTGACGCCAGCTATATTATCAGGACTGCGGCTTGCCGTCAGCGCCGCTATTAGATCAGGTACACGGTCTATTACAATGGAAAATAGGCTAGAGTTATTCGAGGACGATGCGCGAAGTTGCGGCTCTTAGCTTTAGCGATGCTTGTGTTGTCGTTTCTTGTGCAGTAAGGTAGCGATTCAAATGTGAAGTTGTCTTCGAACGCATCATGGATAATATCGGAAATCGAAGGGGAATGACGAAATCTTCTATCAGACCGTATAACGAGTTTTAACCTCTTTCCCTCGAGAAGCTGCTGTTCGATCTAAGTGTATATACTTGTAAAGTTAATATTATTGATTAAGAACCCGCTTAAAAGTACGATCTCGCCGGTAGCACAACAACAGGTTTATATAAAGTAGTAAAATCAGGTAAACTTTCGCTATCTCTTTCAAAAATCAATGTTTGTACTTTTTTGAGACCAGTGTCAATCTAGCTTAGTCCTACAGCCCACCGTCCGCCTCAGGTCTATATAGTCCACAAGAGATACAAGGAACCCCTACATAAGCCAATTAATCCCTACCTCCCAATCCCATCACCCACCTTTTCCAGACACTTAAACCAACAAACCATGGACCCCATCACCGCCGCCGGCATCGGCCTCAGCATCGCGGGCCTCGCCTTCCAAGCCTTCGCCGGCTGCGTCAAAGGTATCCATCCAGCCTCACTCACCACCCATCAAACCAAAACTCTCCAACCAAAAAAAAAGAGCTCATCACCCCACACAGGCTACCAAATATTCGCCGACGCCGAAGGCATGCCGACCGAATACCAGCACCTCCGCGTCCGACTACGTATCGAGCAAACGCGCCTGCTGCACTGGGGCCAAAAAGTCGGACTCGTAGAGGAATTGCTAGACGAGCCGAGTCGAACCTTGCTGCAGAATAGGAATCTGATTATTGACATTTTGCTTGGGATCCAAGCTGTGTTTAAGGAGTGTGCAGAACATCATGCGAAATTCGATCATCTGGTTCCCGCAACTTCGTCGTCAGAGGAGAAGAAGCTTAGTGGGGAAGACGATAGTTTCGAAAAGAGATTTCCGAGGGAATCGAATACTTTGCTCAGTAAGACATTAAGCTATTTAGAAAAAGCGCCACAGATACCCAGACGCTTACAATGGGCCGCTGTGAAGAAGAATAAGTTTACCAATTCTATCGAGAAGCTAATCGGCTACAATGATTCGATTGAGGGCCTTTTGGATAGTTCGGCAATGGAGCAATTGCAATTCATGCAACAGCAAACTTATATGGCTATGCTACAGCTAAACAGCGAGGTCGCAGAGCTCAAAGAGATTTCTCTGGCAATGCATTTAGAAACCCAAAATACGACCCTAGGCGAGGACCTGCCAGCCAATTCATCAAACGCCATGGGGAAGAGGCCCGACAGAGGAAGCGGTCAAGCAAGCATCGCGCGCCTTGCTGACTTCAAAGCCGAGCAGATCACAGTCGACAGTGAGCCTTCAAATTTAGACCCCATTGGCAGCAACGAGGTCACCATTACCGGCTCCGACGAGACCCGCTCAGAGGCAGTCTACAAAGAAATGAGCGTATGGGTTGAATGGAAGAAATACGACCCAGAAGACAACGCAAACTCCTCCTGGATCCGCGACCGCACCCAGAAGCTAGCCACATTACTCGGATCACGCAACAAACCCGAGCAGTTCGGAACTCCCCAATGCCTCGGATACTTCAACGACGAGACAGAAGAGCG
Source organism: Lecanoromycetidae sp. Uapishka_2 (assembly GCA_035521555.1). Lineage (NCBI taxonomy): Eukaryota > Fungi > Ascomycota > Lecanoromycetes > Lecanoromycetidae sp. Uapishka_2. The sequence continues at coordinate 5,756 of JASZXT010000598.1, read as the reverse complement.
GTATGGCCTCGTGTACCGCAAACCCGACGGCATACCACCAAGCCAACGGCCCACATCCCTACTCACTCTTCTCCAAACATTAGAAATGCCATCTTTGACCATGCGTATCACCCTCGCACACGCCATCGCCCGCTGTCTCCTATACCTCCATTCCGTGAATTGGCTCCACAAAGGTCTCCGAAGCGAAAACCTCATCCTCTTCACTAACTTCGACGGAACGCTAGCGTTCGACGTACCCATCATAGCGGGATTCGAATACGCCCGACCGGATTGGCCGGGGGAATGGACCGATCCACCTCGTCCACATTCCGCACATGATACCTACCGTCACCCTCAAGTCCTCAGCGGAACGGGATCGCGTAAGTCGCACGATATTTATAGTTTGGGTATTGTGTTGATGGAGATTGCGTATTGGAAGCCAATCGACACCATTATGGAGATGCCACCGGACAAAAAGCAAGCCAAGTCCAAAGCGAAGAAGGTGAGAAACCTTTTGCTTCAAGGAGGATATTTGAATCTGATCAAGGGGCTTGTGGGCGACGTCTATGCGGCGGCCCTGAGGAGATGTTTGACTGGAGGCCGAGAGCTGGGTATTGACGATGATGCCAATGAAAAGGACACTGAAGTGGGGGCTCGAATGCAGGTATTATTTTCTGAGCAGGTTGTGGGTAGACTTGGCGAGATCAGAATTTGAAGGCCTTCCTTGTCCTAACCCGTGCGACCAATAATTTTCCTTACGAGCATAACGACATGACGAATATGCCATAGATAGGCGATTGATACGAGTGTAATAACAAAGCCGAAATACCACAGATGTGGTATAGCTATGTCCATTAAATTAGCCCGAGCAACAACAATGCACAAACAAACTCACTCGATAGAGCCATTTCTATTAATCATAGCTGACCGACTTCAATTTCCCTTCTTCACCGCCCGTTGAAGCTCCTTTTTCTTTCTTTCTTGTTCCGCCTTTGCTTCACGCAGTTTGTAGATGATATCATGCTTCCCCTTCTTTACCGCTTCATCCAGTGGTGTAGCCAGCTGCACCGATCTTGCCGAAATGTCTGCACCATTATCGAGAAGAAGCTGCACAACTGCAGCATCACCAGAACGAACGGCGTGGTGCAGGTAGGAGAGATTCCCCGTTTTAAGATCCCTACCCCCATTTGGATCAGCCCCATAGTACAAAAGGGTTTTGGCCGTTTCGAGATCCCCGCGAAGGCACGCATCATGCAGGGGTGTTTGGTCCTTGAAGCGAGCTTCGATATCCACTTGGCCTCTGAAAGTTCCAAGAAGATATTCAACAATGGCAACATGACCCCTTGAGGATGCAGCACGAAGAGCCGTATTGCCTCTTGCTGTCTTCTGGTCAGGTATAGCATGAAGATCGATAATTAGATGTTTGACGATATCAAGCCGCCCAGATATGGCCGCATCGACAAGCGCGACACGCCGAGTCTGACTGTTGAGGTTTGCACCAGCGCCAACGAGGATGTCGATGGCCCAGGCGTATCCACGCGCTGCTGCTCGAGTCAATGGAGTGCTTCCGTCTTGAGTTCCATATTCAAGCCTCGCTCCAGACTTGATAATCAACATCAGCACTCTTCGGTATGCGTAGCCCCACTCAAGTACGGCAAAAATCGGACTAGCCCCTTCACTGTCCACGTAGGCCCACGATTCAACTTGGAGACCATGAATGAGCAGTAATGTGATCAAGAGAGTGATGCTTTTGGGATCCGATGCGACCATATATTCGGAAGAGTTCTCATAATTCGCTTCCACAAAGCTCACGAAATTGCAATCACTCCTAACGTCATCGAGCAAGTGATGGGGTTTGGTCCAGCTTAGGGGACCGAGTATCGGCAACGGTAACAGACTTTGGGCGACATGGCTCTCTTTTGCTGCGCTTATGCCCAGGCCAGCATCTGAGGTCTTCCTAGGTCTCCAAGCAAGTATGGGTTTTACCATCGCAGATATGTCACTGGAAGACGATAGTCTTCGTGAACGAGCGGCTTGTAGAGTGGCAGACACTTCAGATGCCTCGACTCCCACTTCCCCCTCCATTGGAATTCCAGGTATGATAAGTCCCATGTCGTTTTGAAAACTTTCTTCTGAATCTTGAGTATCACCAAGGGTCTCTTTGTTGCGTGATTTGAACAGGGACGGATAACGCAAGAGTTTCTTACGCCCGGCGGGAGAGGTCGCTATTAGTCCCTCCAACCCTGCCAGGGGATTTGTGGACTGAATTGTGTCTTCTTGAACTGCTGTTACCTCAATCGTTGGCGACAACGGGTGTGGCATTTCCTCAGATGCAGCATTATCATTGACTCGCGATCCTTCTTTGCTATTAGCTGGGTCGACAGAGCTGTCAGTACCCACGCGAGACGTGAGCGGAGAGATGGGAGGCGACGTGCCATCGGTTTGATCATTGTCTGCCCATGCTTCACTACCAGGCGCGCTGTTGGTTGCGGAATTGGAGTCAATAGTAAGAATGCAGCATTCGCCGGAGAAAGATTCCACCATAGATTTTGTCTCATTGGAGACGTTCGATATCTCGACACACAGATCGCTCGCGGTGACCCGATCGCTTGGCACGGTTTCCATCATGAGCGCAGACCATGTGAGCGCAATGTTGTCGGAACTCAGACCGAGAGGGCGGAGGACATTCGACCATTTTTCGACGCCTTTCATACTCTGATAGAACCTGTGACTATCAGTGGTCTTTCTCAAGTACTGTCGCATCTCATTGACAGATCGGCCCTTCAGGATGGTTGTCATCTCAAGAAAGACACAGCCAAGGGACCAAGTGTCCGATGACTCGTTCTTACTCTTGTTAGGGTCAGCCACTTCCGGTGCACAATAAATCCAGCTCTTGCCTGTGTCCTCGGTAGTTGTGCCGGTTGACATATTCTCCCAGCTCAAGGATATACCGAAATCAGTGAGATACACCGTGTCCCCTTTGACTAAGATGTTCTCTGGCTTGATGTCTCGATGACGAATCCTCGAAACGTGAAGATACTTTAAAGCTGTCGCAAGACAGCCATAAAAGCTTCGTAACACATCTAAGAGCTGGGAGTTCTTGGGGACAAGGTCATAGAAGTCTGCGAGAGTACAGTCTGCCACAGGCAACATGACGAGACCGATGTATTTGGCATCCGTGTAACTCAACACCTGCAAGATTGTTAGCTACAGTCCGTAGCAACAAAGGACCATTAGTTACTGACCAGGTCCACACAATGATGGTGCTGAATCCTTTTGAGTGTCTTCAACTCATTCTCGAAAGTTTCAAATTCGGTTTGGCTCTGCCCTTTCCCTCTCCTAAACCGTTTTCTTGCGTAGTCACGGCGGGAAAAGGGACTGAATACCCTGTCGACAATGGCAGAGCCACCTTGACCAAGCTTCTCCTTGACCTCAAATGGTAACGACTCGCCGTGATTGAAATGAGCGTGTTCCTTCATCTCACTCTTTTCCAGGCCCACTGCCATTGTTAAGACCAGCCGTTGGCTGTCAAGGAACCTTCCGCGTAGAGAAGTGCTAATGACGGAAGGCACAGAGGAGTGATCGAAAGGAAACCAGTAATCAGTAATTCCTTTCTCAAGTATTTTGTCGAGAGAATGAAGCTCGCCAATGGTCCGGAGTACTGTGTAGAGTCTCGGTGCCTTGCTCCACCTCTGATGGTCGACTTTCAGATGACGCGATATTTCTTGAAGGTCCCAGTCAGAATAAGGGACATCAGGCTGTGCTCGTTCCTCAAAAAATTCTGTTAGACTAGAACTCTTTCTTGGAGGGATGGAAGAGGACGAGTCCTCGCGAGGTAAAGGACTTCGGGACTGTTTTGACGAGGGAAGTTGGGGGACCGAGGAGGAGGAGCCGGATTTACGAAAGGGTCTTTTGAATGATATAGTCGACGAAGAGGAGCCTTTCCTATGGAAGAACCTTTTCGATTCTATGGGTGAGCCCTGCTCAGAACCCTCCCTAGACAACGGATCCCGCCGGGGCACTGCGGTCTTGTCGCTGTTTGGTTCATCTTCTGCCTTTTGGTGAGGCGAGTCACCAAAGCATTCGTGGAATGGGTTGGCCATAGCTCATCGTTGGTGCCCAGCTGCAACGACGCCCGAGCAGAGTGATGTGAAAATAGGGCATTTGACTTATCAAATGAAAAAAGAAGCTTGGAGCTTCTCAGCTTACTCACTCTAGGCACTACCGTGCCGCTATCCAAAGCGAAACAGGATACGATTGACGAAAGAGCCTCAAAGCGGGGTCGGGGGAGACAATGGGCATGAGTAAGACTATTTTGATAGCAGAGCCCAGACACGTAGTTCATGCAATGCTCCGACCTAAACGTTCGCTGATCCATACATAGTGATCAGTGTACCTGCCTTGATTGGCTGCAGCACATCGTGTGAAGGCTGCCACACCATACTTAGCTTGGTGGTCGTAGGTTAATGATGCAGGCGTGCCGTCGAGCGTTCGACCTTAGCCCAAAGCCATCGATCTCAGCTGCGTGAGACATGTCAGACACAATAGTCTGCCTTAGAGTAGAGTATCTCCACTGCATGCGAGTAGACTATCATCGATAGCAGGATTTATATACTCTTTAATGCGAAGTACTACAGAAAGGTAGAGTAGGGAAAGTGTGGGGCTCAACGGGCCTAGCCAATCCCCCAACGGTACTTGCGGCCCCCATAAAGCTCCGAATAGGTCTGACAGCGTGGCCCGCGCCCGCAGCCGATGCTCCTTCCTGAAACAGTGCATCATAAATCCTTGGCTTACTCTACATACGGCACCGAGTGCAATGGTAGCCCGTTCTTCGAGCCGATACCTCTTTCCACAAGTGACTCGCAATCATTGATGACCACAAAACGAAACAAGAGCTGCTGGCGAGTCAAGGACCAAGTTTTATCTTTCTAGGAAAACAGCTCAGAGAAAGGTGCAAATGGCAATGAGAACCTTCAGATGAAAAGTGAACCTCAGCAGGAATCCACAGTTATCGTTTGAAGTCGCAATACTGCGTACATTCGAGGAATTCAGAAGACTTTACGGCTCGTCATGTCAGATCTAATCCTCCAAGATTGAACAGTAAGTTCTCGATCGAAAGAGAACCATCGTGGTCAACCAGATGAGGGCAGTCTAAGATTCTGGAGCTTATAGTGGGCCCGATCTTTCAAATACATGCTTATGATGTTTTTAGAAGAGGAGCAACCTTGGCCCAAGATTCTCTAATAAGGAGGTGGGGTCTCTAAGCGCTCCCCACGCTAGAGCCCCCCGGGCCGAAATCGCGGGGCTGGAAACATCCAGCGCTAAGGTCGCCTTGCCAGCCATGCAGCCCAGAAAAAAAAACACCATGGCTGGTAGCCAATCTGCTTGCACCTACAAAGAGCGATGAGCTGTCTCTCTTCTTCCCCCTTCATGAAATACTAGCACTTCAGTATCTACACAAAGCACCAGTACTCTTACGATATCTAACGACCAAGCACGATCCTCGAGCGCTGATATTCTACCCATTGTTTACATACTTGCATTTGAAGTCTGCTCAATTCGATTGATCGAAATCGCAGTATTTGCAGTCATCCTCTATACATACAAATATACATATACCCCACGAAGTTCTCTAGATCTTCCATAAGAGCATTTAGACAGTCTCACACACTTCCCTACCACCACCATCACCACAACCCTTCCATCCCATACACATATCTTCCAACCCCACACGACCCAGCGTTACGACCCACCTATCAACCAACCCACACCCACAC
>JASZXT010000597.1:0-16568 GCA_035521555.1 Lecanoromycetidae sp. Uapishka_2 | reverse complement strand
CGGTACGGTATCAGTATTATCTAGGTACATCCCCCCATTCCCCTAATGCCAACCCCCTGAAACCCAGGAGCTAATGAGACGATAGCACCGCATCGGTAGAAGCCACTGATCGTTAGCACGGCATCGGTCGAAGCCACTGCTCATTAGCACGGTATCGGTAGAAGCCACTGATCGAAGGCTTGAGCGAATGATGGACCGCTCTCCGTCTGAGTTTGTCTGTTGTCATGAATTGGCCTGGATAAAGTTCCTGTCAGTTCTTGTCATCTCTTCAGCGAGTGCTGAACATCAATTTCATGCCATCCCCTCTCAGGTGACTCTCGCCCAGTCCAAGGTTCGTGGTATCAGCGTCGAACCGCCACAAACATGTCTGCTGCCATGGAACCAGAACATCCTTTGGCCAATCCGTATGGTGGAATGGGTCCGGCCATCATGGCCGCCACGTGGGTTCAAGCCGCATTGGCCATATCACTTATGGGGTTGAGGACTTACACCAACGCCGCCATCCTCAAGTCCTTCAGATGGGATTATTGGTGGGCTTCGTTGACTCTGGTATGGGCATTTTGCAAGACGCGATGCAAATAAGGCTGTCGGATCCGTGACTGACACATTGCAAAAGGTCATGTCAATGACAACCCAGATCATGCTCACCGTGTCGTGCGTGTGGGGGATGGGCAATCACCTCCCGCTCCTGACTACGGAACAAACAAAGAATTCGCTGGAATGGAGTTGGATAGGTCAGATGATCCTCATCCAGTCGATCGGGGTCGGAAAGATAGCCGTCGTTGCCTTCCTCCTTCGCATTCAAGCTGGATTGAACACAAAGAAGACCAAGTACCTCTCCTGGCTTCTGTACTTCATTGCCGTGTCCAACGTCGCCATCAATCTCGATCAACTGGCCCTGATCCTTAGTGCTTGCTCTCCAATCGGCAAGCTCTGGGACCCAATCCTACCGGGCACCTGCAATGGCCTTTTGCGTGCCTCCCATGTCGGATATTTCCAGGGCGGTAAGTGCCCACATGACCTATAGAAATCAGAGGCAACATATTGAGCATTTATACAGGATGGGCAGCCTTAAGCGATATCACCCTGGCGCTGTATCCTATTTTGGTATTCTGGAGTGTGCAAATATCTACGAAAATCAAGCTAGGCTTGTGTGGTCTTATGGCTGGAGGCTTACTGTAAGTCATGATTCTTTGCCAAATCTCTACAGGATGGTATGATACTAAATGAAGATCACGCAGTGCCGCCGGCGCCGGGATTGCTAAGACCGTCTACCTTCATTTGATATCCACACGAACGGATGTTACATGTAGGCTGCTCCCTCATCGCTTCACTCGCTCAGTCGCTGATCAAGATCTCTCCTACAGACGACGAGTCCCCGCTGCTCATCTGGGCCTGGACCGAGAATTGGCTCGTCCTCATCCTTGGATGTCTCCCTCCTCTTAACGCCCTCTTCCTACGTATATTCTATCGCGTCAGCACCACCGGCGTCGGCAGCAAACAGAACAGCGGCTACCGACAACATTACAGTAATAGCGGCGGCGGCCCGCGCAGCAATCATCGCAGCATCCAGCTCAACAACTTCTCAAACCCTTACCATTCCACGAAGAACAACGTCATCGACAACGATGACGATAGCGAGAAAAACATCTTGCCCGGTATGCCGCCCGGAAGTAAGGATATCATGAGGACGACACATGTGCATGTCGCGCGTGCAAATAAAGAGGAGGCCGAGGCTGCCCCAGATACCAACGATGCCTATTCCGTCGATCGCCTGGTGTGAGGCGTCATGAGTGTCGCGTGTAGTGAGAGTGGGAGGCGTTCCAGAATAGTCTTTGCAGGGCTACGACGGCGGTAAAGTCGATCTGCGCAAGCTCGAAACAATTACAGGATGCGTGGATAGAATATCAGTGTCTTGATGATGTAGGATTAGCGTTGTTTGTGTATAGAAGGTTCGGGATATACTATCGTGTATGTTTGAAGTATCTCGTTGGAAAGATTGATTGTCTGTGTACAAAAGGTTCGGGATATATTATCCTGTATATATGAGATATCTCATTGGAAAGATTACCCTACTTCAGGTAATCTTGCATGACTCTGGAGCAGATCCATCAACAACATCTATTTTAAAATGGAAAGGGGTGGCCTACAAAGGAGGAAGTCTTTGATTCTTCGTGCATGTAAGGTAGTAAGGTAGGGGTGGTAAAAGTTAGTGATCAATCTTGGCAAGGATCGCCGCTGCAATCAACCACATTCTTCTCGGTGTATGTTTTTGTAATATATCTTCGCGGTCAGAGCACTTACGGCCTCTACCAAGGACTCGCTACACACATCTATTATTTTCTAAGGTAGTCCGAGAGTGTCAAGTACTGCAAGCGCGAAGTTCCAAACTCAGCTCACTTCGAAAAGATGAGATGATTCTCCATCGTTGTTACAACGCTAACGTAGGAGTAGTACGTCCTAGGTTGTCCGAAGCCATGACTGCTCAAATTTTCATGTCCGGCGTTATGGACTGCCTTATGAGCTCTGCACTGACTGGCTCAGAGCTGAAAGATGGTCCTTGCTGGCATCGTATATTTTGCATGAAAACCCAACCGTACACCAAAAGGATCAAAATATGCATGTGCTACAGCGTATATCTTGACTCCCGAGTCAGAAATATTTCCTATGCCTCCCCCTAAACCGCCCAGTTCAAGATTCGAGTCTCTTCCCACCGAGCTTCGACTTCAGATCTACAGCCTCCTCCTTGACGGGAAGCCCGAGTATTGTCACTTCCAGAAGTGCGAAATGCGCCGCAGTTATTCAATCCCCAGACTCAATCCCGCTATCCTCGCCGTCAATCGCTCCACCTCCGCCGAAACATATTCCATCTTGTACGGTGAGAACACGTTCCCTCTTTCCCGGCACCACCAGGAATGCCGATCAGCTCGATGTGCAGCAAGCCCTTAACCGTCTCGCTGGGCTGTCCAAACTTCAAAAGCTATCTCTACTGCCGAAGCGACCGCGGCATTTGATCAAGCACGTCGCAGCCGCCCCATTGGAAATGACCAAAAACGATTAGGTTGGTAGACTGCGTGAACTGGCAGCCGCGCGATCAAAACGATTGAATTTGACTTCTAGGTTAGTTCTTTCCGAAGGCGTGATATTCTAGAGTTCTTCACTACCCTCAAGGCATCTATCTCGGCAATAAAAAGTCTCGTCGATGCTTCGACACAAGTTTTCCGCATCGGAACTCGAGATATCTCTACCTACTGGGACTCCGGATTTCGCTTTACGCGCAGAAAGCCGGTAGAGATGCTTGGCATGCAATTGGTTGTAGTCGACCTGAAAGATCTTGACAACGTGCGAGAGAAGTGTTGGATGGTTCACAAAACCTTGAATCTCATCATCGAAATCATAGGCCAACGGCCGCCGTTGCCGAATAATACTATTCCGCCCTGCCAAACACTTGTTTCAGTAGAAGAAAGACTGCGAGTGCACAGAGCCTTTGCAGGCTTTTGGTCCTCGGAAGACTCTACGTTACCAACCAAGAACCAAGGATGGAGTCCAGTTGATCCCAACGGCAAAAGTGTTGAAATTGGTCAAGAGCGTAAAAGCATAAAATGGCGACGCTCGGTAACAGGTTATGTTCAGGCAAACATAATATTGTACTGGAGTTGGTGACTCTGTGTGGGCAATGCCATTCACTCATAAGTTGGCAACTGGGTTGGAGAGGATGATCATTTAAATCGAACTGTTTCGATGTGTTTGACTGATTGGGGGCCTATCGAGTGCGTACGTTAAAACGACATTAGATCTCTGGTAAAGAGATACTGATTACATATGATTTAAGCAAACTTCGAGTCTCTGTTGAAGAGGTGCTCGCAGGATATCAAGACAAAGTTCAGTAATGACTGTGTTCGCAAAAGCCAATCAACCAGGTGCTCTGGGTACCAGAAGCCCAAACATTCCAAGCTATTCTCAATCACCAAGCAACCATCTAGGATAATAGCATCTATTGCACGCAGTGAGAAGCCGTACCATCAAGTCCGATCCTTCTTGCAACCGATCTTATTGTGGCTCAGGCAAGATAGCCTGCGGCATGGGGGTTCCTTGGAGCTGTCGCATCGCCGTCTTTCCACCACTCTAAAGGGCCTCCGACGCCGACTTTTGGACTCTTTCCAAAACATCATCGGCCACTGTGGGCACGAGTGCTCGTTCTTGCCACAGTAGAGTTTATGAACCGGAGCAAAACCCAGCGTCGATCGTCAGAATCCCTCTAGAAATGTGAGAGAACGGCCATGTGGAGCTCCGAGTATCCCCCTTGCAAAGGCTATAATCTCAAAGTCACATTAACTCGTAGAGCGTTTCATAGTGGGGGCAAGGGGAGGAAGGGAACACGTTACTGGTTTGCCACTTCCAACCACGGCTCAAGCGGGTGTCAAACCCAACGTGCCCATGACCTGTTTCACGACAGTCATATTGCTATCCAAATAGACGGCGCCGATGACTGCCTTGACAGTCGCTGTCATAGTAGCGAACGAGACGAAATCCCCTTGACTGCGGTTCTTGCTGACGAAGGCCATAAGCCCAGTTTGGCGACCTATCCTATCCAAATTAGGATTACTTCCGACTTCCAGTCGAATTTGATCAAAACGAGCTAAGCTGAACATCAGCCCACAGTCCCATGCGATTTCGTCAGATTTTAATCATCACCTCTAGGCTCATTTGCATCAAGCCAAGTTTCGGCCAGTGCAAGCTGAACAACGGTGTCTCCTGGGACCGCTAGGCGCTTGTTGCCATCGACAAGCCTGCGGTCACCGATGAAGGGTACAGGAGAGCCTGCCGCCTAGAGTGCCTCCCAAATCATCGATGGGTTCGTGAATCGGTAACCAATGATACTTTCCACTCCGTGGATGCTGTCCATCATCCGGTCATTTGCCATGGCGAGCGTTAGCGAATCGAACGAGTACAGCCAACTTGAGGTGGAGATTCCGAGCGGTTGATATTGAGTTAAAATAAGAAGTAAAGATGGTAGGAAATAGGGAAAAAAGTCGAAATGAAATACAGCAATGAGAGTGAGGAAGTTTGATTGTGTACTGCGATCCAGTATTCTTTGAAGCAGGGCGGCAGAGTATTCGCGTCGACCGCGTAACCTATCTCTTCGTTATTCTACGGTCATATTGGTACTATCGGGTGAAATACCATGATTTTGACATGTGAGATGCTGTCCATGTTAGCAAACAGTGACGTCCGAGATGATTAGTACTCACGCATCGCCCAGTTGTTAGATCCAAACAGGGGACTACAATGGTCAGCAACGCCTCACGATCGCCGTCGAGAAAACCGCGTCTCCGGACACATCACGATGGGCGCCAAAACTATACCCAGAGAAGTTGGACCGTCTCTGATGGTAAGAGTAGCAGGTTACTGGTAGGCAGAAGCGTTCTCAAGTATAACTATAGGCGACGCAGGAGGTACATTGTCGAACACGGTTGCAAAGCGGCGAGTGCCTTTTGCAACTGCGGAATTGGTTTTGTGGTAGATTGGTCTGGCGGCCAAGTGCTTGAAGAGGGCGGCCAACATGGTAATGATCCACGTGAAGTGTCAACCGCGGTTGAGTACAGAGTGGGTCTCAATAAATCGAGGTCTTCCACAGTTGATCTAGGGCTGTGATTAGGAACAGCTTGGAGCAGACTTTGAAGAAGGAGTAGTAAGAGAACACCAGAGATGTAGTCCTGATTCTATGGGTCAGCAATTGTACGTACGCCTGCATTGGACGAGTATGATCTGGTGCAAATTTAGAGGTTGGGAGGTTACCTGAGAGGTGAACCTGGTAACAGCGGTTGTCATGAGCGCTAAGTCTAGAAGTATGAGCCTGAGGCAAAGTCAAGGGTAGTGAACAACAGCTAAAGAGGAATTCTAGGTGTCAAGCGGAGGTTCGAGTAGTGAATCGATAGATATCAATTCTAAGGTGGTTCTCAAAACCGACGAAATAAGAAAAATTGGAAGTGCTACTATACTAACCGGCGGGCGTGGCTTCGCTACCCGACCTACTAGCTCCCGCCAATAGCCGGGGCAGTATCCGCTGTAGAGTGTAGAAAACTCGTTTACGGTACTCCGTAATAATAGTTCTACGGTAGAATTAATGGTTATCGCGCCCACAAGGCTTGGCAAAAGGAAAGGTATTTTCACCAACCGTGATGGCGTCCACTAACCAACAATCACCAACCACACAGCCACCCAACCAATCATCCAACCATCCATCTACTCATTAGACTCATTTGCTTAGTAGCAACAACCATAGTGGACAGCCGCTTTACGTTTGAAACCAAGACACCGAACAATTTTCGTTTCCATTCAGTAACAACAGATTTTCACCACATCTCCATGTATCTTTCAAATTGTCCTCCTTGCTTTGCAAAGTTCAGGAGAAGAGAAAGGGGTTAATGGAGAAAGAGAAAAAGGAGTTTTGCAGGGCGACCTTGTGTAGATGATTATAAGTGTCAAAAGCTCGAAGCGTGAAGCAGGATCGCCCACTTTGCCCACGAGCTCTACATCCTCCCCTCATTCTTACATGGTTGAGCTTCCAACAAGGGTTGTGGCAAACAAACGAAGACGTAACAACACAGACAGGCGGAAGGGCGTGATAAATCTCGTATTTATTTTGGATGCCAAAGTTGAGTGAAAATGCGAGATGCGGTGTCCAACAAGCGGAGGACCAACAGTATTCAATAGTGTGGAAATCGATTTACATTCATCCCTTCAATTCCTTTAATATTACAAAATAGAGGTCGACTTGAATCGTATTTTAACTCTATCATTATCATATTGTTGTGTCTTCTTGATCGTTGTTCTCGCGTTCTCAACGCTTTTCACCTTCCATCAACTGCGCGCACTATTTTTTGGACGAATTGATTTGAGATCAAGTACTTGTCACCATGATTCTCCTCGCATCTTCCCTGCTGCTCACATGGTTCTTTTCCACAGCTTTAGCAACTGTCCTACAACATCGTCGGGCAGAAAATCCATTCTGGTGCGCACCTACGATGTAAGTCTTTGTACTCTATCGACATTATGCTACGCTAGTCCAAGCACAAAGAGACGGTCAACTAAGTTGCTGCCTCCTCATAGTTGGGACGTCAATGGCATCCAAACAGCCGCCTGTGAATGCTCGTCGTACTCTTATCAGACTGTACATCCAGTTCAACCTTTCAGCGTAACATCCGGAGTCATCGCTGGACTAGGCACAGTTACGAGCACATTTACTGTGACGTACACGACATCAGATGCAGTCTGCTCTTCAACAACAAAGCCTTCTGTCACTTCAGTGACACCAACTATAACGCCACCACCAGTCTCGTCGATAGAGCCAATCAAATGTTCAGTAGTGTACGAAATCCCTTTTCTATACTATGGTAAGATCGAGACACTCGCTGACTCGACCAATGTACAGACCAAGTAGCGTCTGTTCTTGCGATGGCAGGTCAATCTCAGACGTTACCCCAGGAGGGTTTTGCGGGCCCCCAACTCTTGCGGTCACTGCCTCTCCGAATTGCGTTACAGTGTTCGTCTCTATTCCGACACAGACTCCCTGTTCGCAATTCAAAAATTACTAATAAAACGTAGTTCGGTATCTGCATACAGTTCGATTCGGCCGACCCCTATTTCAGGCTGCATGTGCCTCGATCACTGGGGTCCCGCGAAAAGTTCAGATTTCAACACGGGATCATCCAACTGGACTGACGATACACAAGTTCACATCCTACAAGGCGAGGAGGGATGCTACCCTGATCGACCCAGGGAAATCCCTTGGTGTCGTGCCCGAAGTTTCAACGATAATGCCGTAGAGTGCGATTGCCAGGCGTGGCCAGAGGACAATGCGGGCGAGGTTCATCAGACTAATAACCCTTGCATCTGGGCGCCGTACACGACATCCGTGCCTGCAACGTGTAAAGTCGCGTAAGTCTACCTCCGCAGTAGTCGGAAACACAAAAACGACGTTTGGACTAACGCCTTTATTTCCTCCAGAATACCGTCATTAGACTCTCCCTATATTTATAAGCCACCTGAAGCCTGCCAGTGCATTGGCCGTGGTATCACCAGCAATGGTCGTCTGTTCCCGTGTCCCTCCTCCAGCTTCGTACCCTCCACGAGCTCAATTGACATCGTGACTGTCACAGGGGCGTGCACATATACCACGTTAGTCAATCCTTCTTTCTTTCGTACCTAAATCTCGAATATATGAGTAAACTGCTAAGGCCATTTCCAATTGAATAGAAGCTTGGCAAACGGGCGCAACGATGAGTTTTGCACATGTGCTGCCTCATCAGGCACTACGACTGTTACGACTACTATTGCCCCGTGCAACCCTTCGTGCAATTCTTGTCCATATACACAGACGATCGTTGTGGCTTGACATAGGCATTTGATCAGAATTTGCAAGGATTGCGGAGGAAGGAGGGTTGATCGATCACCGGGTTCCTTGTGCAGCTACAAGGCTCCAAGGCACAAACAACCTCATCATCTTGATGGAGAAAGCGCCTTTCATTTTGTTTCATGTCTTCTCACCAATCACGGTTGAGCGTGATACCAAATATATTTCAGATACTGCTTTCGTCTCTGCCATATTTCCACCATGTCTGTGGGCTGACCGCCACTCTCGCTCCTCCTCAAATACTCCATTGAAAAATGTTGAGTCCAGACACTCCCTCCCAGCTCGTTTTTCACACATGCATATTTGACTCAGTCGCATGAGAATAGGAATGCTAGCTGACATTGAAACTTTGCTTGTGCATTTCCTACCGCCGAAATTTCTCGCCAACTCTCCATGTCTGCTGAAGACAGGTTTTTGGACTGGTAGGCACGCTGTAGTGACGCTGAGAGATCAATCGATTTCGCATCACCCGCGGAGTTACATACAATCGTATCGCTCCATGAACAACCAACGGGAACAGAGAATAGGATATAGCTAAGAAACGTATCAATGAAGAATATAGCGTTGAAAATCAGGATGGCGTAGCAGATGAGGCAGAAAGATCGCCTGATAAAGATACGGATGTGGAGGAGGATGACCGAGAAGCGGATAAGAGTTACAGCAGTGACCCGGAGAAATGGTGTTAGGAAATTGAACTGGGTGCTATTAACCTCAATTTGTTGTACTGAGGAGATATAGACGTCCATTTTCGAACAAACGTCGGATTTTTTGCTGTTCTACGTGGTAAGGGAGTTTTACCCCCTGAAGCTTAAAAGACAATCAAGCAGCCATTAAGTCTCAGCGATTCTTTATTACTCCTGATATACAATTGGTATCTTTAGAGAGCGTACAATAGATTTAATGAATCAAACCAACCAGTGTGAAGATCTCAGACTCATTAGAAGGCCGAAACACGAGGGTTGGGAGCTCTCATACCAGCCCAAGCTCGAAACCCTAGTCGTTCAGCTCCAAGCCGACTCTCTGGATCGTCCTTGCCCAAATTCTTAGAGTAAATGCCAGGGCTACGACGATGGAAAAACACGTGAAAAGACGTCCCGAGTGGAAGGGAAAGGATTCGATATGGTATACTCACTGGAGTCTTACGGCTGAGCTCGCTTCAGTAGATCGCCTAAGAGAAGATACGAATGAGACTTGCGGCAGAAAGTTTGCAGAAAGCAAGAGTCGTACGGGATATATGATGGCTTCCACTCGAAACAGGAGACGTCTCTAAAAAAAGGATGGACAACAAGGCTGTGCGATTAAGCTGAATGGTGACGTGACTCGGCCTGCATATTGTGCTGCTTGACCTTTTTCGTCTTCCCATCATTCTTTTGGGTTTTACCAACATGTTGAAGGATGCAGAGAGAGAACTACATCCGACCATAATAGGCTTACTAGCAACGGAGCCGCGACTCTGCAGAAAGATGACACGTATGCGGCGCGCGCAAGAAGACGGAGCAGATCTGCGAGGGATGGAGCAAACCATTGATTTGATATGAGATGCCCATTCTCTGCGTGGGGTATGGAGCGATTTGTAGGGTTTGAATGTTTGGAGACATGATACGAGAAAGGTAAAGAAAGAAGCAATGATGTTGAAGTACTTTAGCACCTCATGTCGGCTAAGTCGCCTGCGACCCTTCGGACCTCTTGTCCCTCAATTACAGTGAGTAAAGTAACATCTAGTATCGTCAAAGACGTAGTGTAGTAGATTTGTAACGTATTTCTTGGATACTTTGTTCCGATCGCCTTTCCTATAGCAAATAAAATCGTAAAGGATATTCTGTTGGTAGACCGTTCAATGTTCAGCATCATGCACGACTGACCCATACTCAACAACAAGACTGAGTCTTTCATGAAGTCTATAATCTGCCTAGTGTAGGCTCTATATCTAATCCTCTATATATAATCTACAACAAAGTCCCAAGCCACATCTATCTTTACAATGGAGCTGCCCAACAAGCGGCATCATCTGTCTCGCAATGCTACGAAGCCAGCAGCGTCAGCAAATCATCACTGGCCACTATAACCGAGAATTCGTCCTCTACCATACACCACCAGAAGCCTCATGTATCGGAAACCCATCACTCAGCCCCCACATTCCACGCACAATGAGCAATCAGAGTAGAATCATCCTCATACAGACTAGGTGAATAATTGCAACTTGTTTGAGTCGCCGTCATAGAGCTAGTTCATTTAGTTCTACAGAAGGAGAACTTAGCCCAACAGCGCTGATTCATGGGGGCAGACCGACTCCGCTACGTGGCCGACCAACAGACCAAGCGATGCAGTCTTCTAATGCGAGAGCCAGCACGTGCAGGGATGCAGGACGCATGTAATCGGGTTCACACTTCTGCAAGCACTTTACACCTAAATACCTTGCAATCACTTCACATGAAGGCTAAGCGCCTAGCTTCTACAAGAATAAAATGGAGTAAGGCGACGCCATCTGATCCTTGTGTCATATTTAGAGCTAATCTGGGAGAACTTGTGGAAGAGTACATGGAGGAAGTAGCGAAGCAAAATTGTAAGACTTCGATTGCATCTTTAATGCGCTAGTTGTATGGGAGTACTGCATAGCACAGGCTGTGGTAATGACCATTGGAAGCATTGCGGTGCCCATTTCTGGGTAGAACGGTCCACTGTTTCTCTTTGCGCACGCCCCGAACCCCATCAATATGCGAATCATGTGGAAAAATCACTATGCTCCTTGTGCGTGCATGAGAACCCTGATCTCGAAGAGGCAAACAAGAGCTAGACAGCCTCCTCAGTAACGGACTCCTCATGCTTGATAATAGTAGGCAGACTTTCCTCTCCGAGTTCGCTAAGGCCAGCCCCCGAGTCTTCGATCTCAGAATTGGGGCTGTTCAAGACCGGTTCTTCCTCACCATTGGTGGAATTGTCCAACCCCGTAGCCGAGTCCTTGATCTGCTTCAAGGTCTTGCGAGGAGCTGCGCTTGTCTTGGTAATTCGACCACCGATAGTCTTCTGTCGCTTGTTGGATGAAGTGGTAGGAGCAGCAGCATCATCATCGTCGCTTTCTGTATGAGCCGCTTCCTCTTCAGAATCCTTCTCTGCATCGGCCATAGTCTCATCGTCGTTGCTAATCAATCGATCAGAAAAGTCCAAACAGCAGCTTCTCCACCAGCAAGGATTTGTCTCACCTAGGGACATCGCAAAGAATCCCTCCAGGCTTCCGTCCCTGAGTCTTGCCCTTCTTGCCTATCTGTTTTGCCTTTGCGGGTGCTTTGGTACGAGTGCTGCTAGTTGTAGAGATCGGAGCCTGGCTATTGACCGCGCTTGCAACTTTCTTGCGAAGCTTGCTCATATGTGTGGCGATGCTAGAAGCAGGGATGTTGGGATCTGTAAAAGGCGTCAGTGCTGTCTTGCTCAAATCAAATGCGAGGAAGAGGCTTCGTGGATAATACAAGGGGTGGAATAGTGGATTTAGTAGTACGAGGTGCGGTGGGGGAGCTCTCCTGAGGAGTTACTCACCGAAAATTGCTGCAACCTTCGCGTAATCGAGTTTCAAGTCGTGGACTGCGATGATGGCATGGAGTAATTTTATCTCGTTTTCTTGGGTCCAAACGACGAGTTTCTGTCCGGGCATGATGGAGGCTTTGCTGTAGACAGAAAAGTAAGGTTAGTAATGATGAGAGAAAGACGGGTGAGTCGGTCAGCCAATCGATATCGCACTGAGTAGGCAGTGAGAGGATTGAAGAGATGAAATGAAGGCGTGGTAGCGGAGTTCCTTTTAAAAAAAAAGGAGTGATCTTGATGTAGGAAGTGGGCAAGACTCACTTCAGATGCTATGCGTCCGGCTAAGAGGAGGAGAGAGTAATGGAATCCAGGCTGTAGTGAAGCTATCAATCTCCGTATAGAGAAGCTGGTGAGGGTTTGTCTCGTTAAGATTGGACTGGTTATGATCTCATACGAAGAGGAGCTGGAAGGAGTAAAAGTCGCAGAATTGAATAAACGTCGAGATTGAGCGACTGATTGGTGATGTTTGGTATTAGGATTCCCGCTGTTTGCGATCCTTTCTGTGCACAGTGAATATTTGGATGTGCAGCGCTAGGCAAATCATTTCAAGTGAATCAGTATTTGTCATTGGAAATTGGTGTCCTACTGGAGTGAAATACAGGTTTTACACGTAGTGAATAACGGCGCAAAGATTTAAACAACGTTTGAATCGATTAACCCAATACTTCTCCCCACGATACACGCCTCCAGACTTGTCATCTGGTGGAGCTAAGGTAGCAAAGAGCCAAGCGATCGAATCGCCCTTCAAAGTATTGATGTAGAGTCGAGCATAAAGCAAGATATACAATCACCCTGTCAGATGACTGCAAATTATCTTTCTGATACATTCCACGTCTTGGTAGAGGCGGACAGTATGGCGCGCAGAGAGATACGCTGCATAGACGCCAGCGACAGAAGTCACTGCGTCCAGAGATCCTGTCTCCCCTAATGAAAACAATGTCGTCTACTACGGCTTCACAGTCACATTCCCTCTTCTGGAAACCTTCAATTCGATAGCGCGATATACTAGAAGCAGGAGATAGAAAAAGCGATCTCAATACCAAGGCTACGTACTCACCGACACCAAAAGCTGGGTCAATGGCTCACCCATGATACAATCACAATGGCCGAATTGGAGCATCCCTGGTCATCAGAGGAAGAGATAGTGAGACGACTGAAGTGCAGGGCTGGTTGCATTACCTTCCTGGCTCTCGTCATTGAGAGATGACATGCTTGTAACTACTCTCACGACTGCTATCACAGCTAGCTTAGACACCGTCTCCCACCATGGAGCTACTGACGTATGGACTCACCACGCCAGTCAGCTCGTACTTACATTTCATCATCGCCATGTCTTTGATAGTGGCTGCAGATATGATCGCTCGCTCATCCCGTGTTTCTATCTCTTTGGCCATGGTAGCACCCTCGCCATGATCATCGTGACACTTATCTGATTTCTCATTCCATTCGGCCTCGAAAGACCTCACCCCATCGCTCCTCCCATGCGCTTTTCCTCTTGTAATATGCGAAGCAGACAACATTTCCCGAATACCATCTTTGCGACTTCGGGGGCCTTTAAGTAATAATACGCGTGGCCGTCCTGGTACTAATCAAGTAATGGCAAAGGCTCAGATTATCCTAACGGAAATCAACGCTCCATATACAGGCTTTATGATCACTATCGAGCATTATGCCCAAAGTCACACTCCCTCAGCCAAATGGCAATCCGCCGGTTCTTACATCGTTCTTCCAAACAGGATTGAGTCCCTACGTGCTCCAGTTCCCGTCGCCGATCAAAATGTGCTCTTCTTTTGCAGCTTTCACGACTTAGTCCCAGATGGGATGTTTCCGGTTAAAACTGTGGCTGCCATGATGTACGATGGATATCCAACATTCACAGCCTGTCCGTTTTGGTTAAGACTCGGTAGTGTGTTGAGGTTTACAGCTCCCACATTCATCCCAGGCTGAGAATTGCAACCTTGAATGATGTGATAAAATATGTCTTCCACGCAGTGAAACCAGCAAGGAATCGGCGCACTACCACTATAAGTCGGCAAATATACTCCCAACACACAGCCTGGGCTTTGCGTCGACCAGGACCATTGGCCTGGTGTGACCTGGCCCGAGTTGAGATTCGTACAAACCTCCGTCGCGCTGAGATAGCAACGTGGATTTGGGTTGCTCAGAGTTGCATTAGTGCCATCGCTTAGGCATTGAACGCCGAAAGGCGATGGACTGGTGGTGACGTTGACAGTAGCGAAGCAAGTATCTGGAAGTGGGATATTTTGATTGGCAGGGCCGCAGCCATCACCGGTATTGGTCGAGGTAGTATAATCGACTGGAGGGCCACAGGAAGTAGTGAATTGACGAACGGCAAGGCTTCTGGTCTCGAGACTCGCGAGAGATTCCGATAGTCTTTCGTTTTCGTGACTAGGAGAATAAGTAGCATTGACGAGATACTGCAAAGCACAAGTTAAGAGCAGTGAAAGTAGCATAATTTAGGTGACTCGGACGTATTAAGATTTTGCAGTGACCAATCTAAGCCCGTAATAAGGATGTTACTGTGTGGATGACCGACAAATTGAACAATTCTCATGATGTAGAGAAATGTACAGAACCTTTTGTATTTTTTTAACCAAATATTGGAAAAGGAGGAAGATAGAACGACCACAAAGCCTAGGAACATTTTTTTGCAGTACCAAAGACTTTTTTTTCCGAGTTAGAGAGACCGATCTGTGTGCCAAAAATAAACAACGAGGCGACCCGAGAGCGGCGCTGATGTATAGCCGCTGATCCACCATACGTTCCGAAAATTCCGAACCGTCGTGTTTCGTAAAGATGGCACATGAGACGCGGCTGAGCAACATTGCAATAGTACATCTCCTCAACATGTTCCATATATCAGTCTTTCCACCCTGTCATTTTGGCACGGAATATGGAAGACTTGCTAACAGTTGTTATTTTCATATAGCCGACGCACTGCGTCTCCAAGATTCGAAACCTCGTTCATCCCGGGGAATTTCTGAGGCGTGTGTCTTTTTATACCGGAAACGTCATTGTAATGCCTGACTTTCTGAAAGCTTTCCGCCAGGAGAAGCTTGTATCGGACTTGAAAATGAAAGATCCTTCTCGTGATCGTGGCATATTGCTACAGATTGACTTCCATGAACAGGATGTCGTGCTGCTTACCAAAAATCACAGCGATGACTTATGATCTTCATTTTCTATTTCCAATGAGCACCAATTACATTCACCAAATTTCCTCTGTAATGTTGCTACTCTCAACCTTAGCCATTTCTGCAGCAGTACCGAACAGCCACGATAGGCTTACTCCCCGGGCTATGACAGATGTCTTTGGGGATCTCCACTGTGGCCCCTACTACGGAAGTCCCAGCCCAGTAGATTGCGAAGAGGTCTTGGAAGACATCTTCTACTACATCGGCAAATCCGTGACAGCGCGATCGAACTTCGACACGCCTTACGAGTTCGTCAGCTTGGGCGCCCAGCCACTGTATGATTGCGACCGTTCATACTACACACCTTTTTACTTCATACGCAGTCTGTCATCCTGATCTGTAAGCTCGATAGTCTTGCTGATAATGACGACTTCACTAGACACTTGCATTGGTTCTATATTTGTAGACGAAAGCCTCGGTCATGCTACCTCGGATGTCGCGACCTGGTCCGATCTCCATGCTCACATGACTGATCTGAACGAACGTTGCGTTGGGGCACATGGCTTTGGGGGTAGACTCAACGGGATAGGTACGTCCGTCGATGACGAAGCTTCTCATTCAGTCATGATTTCAGTGATGGCCGAATTACTCAAAAGAGTCTCTAATCTTTGCAGGCGAGGAAACACAGGATTTGGTCTTGTACCTTTACGGACCCAACTCCCAGGCGGACCATGATTTTGGCCAAGCCATCACCTGCCCTACTTGCAATAGGCAAAATTGCGCATCTATGACATCAGAAGGAATTTGTCCAGCTGTCGCACCACCCGGTACGAGTAGTCAATCGGCGGGTTTCAGACCATACGTCCCCGCGAATGGTATCAATCCCCAGAATGTTGCAACACTCCCAGATGCCGTTGGGGGCATTGACGAGGACCTTGGTACAGTATGCGGTGTGTCTTGCAATTCACAGAATGATTGCAATTGTGGTGATTATTTGTGCATTGAGGATATTTCAGTGATAGCAAGGTTGAGGTCCTCCCAGATGAGCTGTGTCTACATCCCACTGTCCAGTGGGAATTTTCCTTCATTGCTGGGTTAGCCTTCACAGGATTAGCTTAGAACTACTATCAGCATTGTCGAGCCAAGACTCGCTTAGTCATCCATAGCTCTCAAGAATTCTACATAGCCTATGTAACTTAGCTTCGAGTAGTCACCATACCCATCAGCTTTTGTACCTCGATGCACCTCGCCCCTTGGTAGCCCACCGTGTGTCCTCCTGTCAGCGTACTATAAACTGGCCTCCTCTGAGGAACCTTGAAAGCACAGTTTCGAAAATGACATCCATCTCACCTGGCCCTTCAATCTCACCCCTCCTGCGCCCCTCAATGAAACATATACCCCCCAATCGCTTCACCTCATTC
>JASZXT010000596.1:0-16476 GCA_035521555.1 Lecanoromycetidae sp. Uapishka_2 | reverse complement strand
TTGCTAATGTGTGCATTTCAGGGCCAAGGAGTGGGTGGAAAAAGTAACAGGAGAGAAGGTAACGGCAAAGCACTGAGATTTTCACAGTGGGAAATTTCTGGTAAAGGTCTTGAATCATCACAGCATACTTTCTGGCTCTAGGCGAGCTGTCTAGTAGTGCTTTGAGCCCAAAGACGCACCGGTGTTCGCGAGGATAGCAATTAGAGGGTCGTCTTCGTCATTAGCTCGCTATATTTAGGTCGAGCGTAAGGACAGCATGCAGAATTATGCACCACTGAATAGGTAGATCAAGGGATTGTACATTTTCCTGTTCTACATAGAGCAGACGCTGGCGGATGGTCCAAATCTGCTCAGCTCACACCAAGTACACTGATCGCAGCAGTCCGCAATTCAAAACGCCTATGCCATGCATGCCCATACAGCATCTCGTCCATGCCTCGTCCAAATTCCCTCCCATAAATACATCATATCGTCACACATATCCAAATCCTAATATCATATTTCATCACATCACCCCCACAGCAGTACTCTTCTCTCTGTACTCCTGAAAGCTCGCCAAACCCCCTCCCTCATTATCATCATGCTCATCGTCTTTCTTCCCATCTTTATTATTCTTCGCATCCCACTCTTCCTCTTCTGCCGCAATGAGTGATTGGAAGCGATGCTGCTGGCCACGAGAGAGGTAGATAGGCGCTGATTTCCGTTGGGCAACGGCTTGGGTTATCAGGACGTAATTGATGCTTGAACCTGGTCGTGTGTTAGTAGAAGCATTGAGGGAAGTGGCATTGGGTATATACCTGGTGCCTCAAACATCGTCTCGGTGAGCAGACGCTCACAGACAGTCCGCAAACCTCGTGCGCCGGTGCCCATATCGAGGGCACTTTTCGCTACTTCTCTCAATGCCCCTCGGGTGAAGCGTAGCTCGACGCCACTTAGCTGGAATAGTTGCTCGTACTGTCTCATCAAGCTGTTTCTTGGCTCCGTGAGCACTCGCACTAATGCTTCTTCGTCCAAGGCAGACAGGGCCGCTGAGACAGGTATTCGTCCCACGAGCTCTGGAATGAGACCGTAATTTTGGAGATCTGTAGGTTCGACAAGATCAAGAGGGTTGTATTCGGTCAACGGAGCTTGATCGGGTGATTGTGTAGAGAAAAAGGGAAGGTGCTTTTCGAACATCTTGCTCTCTTCTGAGCCAGTCTTAACAGAGATCGTAGTATCACGATTACCTGCTGATGATCCTGAAGCATTGGACGAAGAGCGGATCGGAGACCCGAAGCCGATTGACCCTCTGGCAATACGATTCATGACGGTCTTTTGTAGACCGACGAAGGCGCCGGCGCAGATGAAGAGGATATTGTCCGTTCTGACATTGTATGTCTCGGACTTTGAAGGTCCACTGCTCGTATTGCCAGAGCCTGAGGAGCCCGATGAGGGACCACCCATCATGCCACCCGAAAGAGGACTGTTGGTTGGGTAGCTGCTGGTTGATGATCCAGGTCCTCGCGCTGACTTTTCCTGCTTGGCTTGTATTTGCAATGTCGTACCTTCAATAATCTTCAGAAGAGCTTGCTGTACGCCTTCACCACCAACGTCCTTGCCATGACTCACTTTCGCGCTACTAATCTTGTCTATTTCGTCGAGGCAGATGATACCTCTCTCAGCGGCGGCGACATCGTAGTTCGCGGCTGCTAGAAGCCGCTGAACGCATATCTCAGCATCTTCTCCTATGTAGCCAGCTTGTGTGAAGGGTGTACAGTCGGACATGCTGAAAGGGACTGCGAGGACTCGAGCTAGCGTTTTGGCCATGAGGGTTTTGCCAACGCCTGAGGGCCCGAGAAGAAGAATATTGGCTTTTTCTAGCGTGAGAGGGGAAGGATCGTGTATTGGAGGAGCGCCTAGTCCCGATGAGGGCGGATGCAGAGGAATAGCCTGCTGATGGCCAGGGTACTCGTCTGGATAGGAATGAGTATAGTCTCAAATCAAAGGGTGTAAGTATACCTTCTAATGGATGAGCCTCTGCCATCTCTCTCCGTAGCTGTTGCTGTAGTAGCTCTTGCTCCTCATCTTCCAGTCGTTGCGATTCTTGTATTCTTTGGTAATGGTTGAAGACAGCCACACTCAACACCTTTTTCGCCCTCTCTTGACCAACCACAAAATTGTCTAGGTGCTGCTTGAGAACCTTCGGGGTCATTGAAGGTACCCCAAGCACCGATGCATCTCCCAGCGGTCCCGATGTCCTTCCACCGGGCTCATAGCTGCCTGTGAATGGTTGCCCTGTAAAGTCCGAGCGGCGAAATTGAGAAGACGAGCGCTGTGCTGCTGTGGTAGTGAGCGAGCGGTAAATGGCGGAGAGGCTCAGGTAGGAGAGTCTGGCTTGAGGTCTGGGAGGACCGTAGGCGACTGGCAGCAACACCGTAGACATGTTGATTTTACGATTTTCGAACATAAAATAGAAAGTTCAGCCTCCCGCACTCGATTCATGGCCTCAATGGACATATATGTTAGTCCAAGAAGGAGTGATCCTCATGGGAACTTGTGTTTGTGTTCAGATAAACTGGCTAACTTGTCACAGTACCTAGCAAGGAAAGAGCATCTGGGGATGAGTAGTTAGATGGCCGCAGACCGCGCGGGGGATCCATTTCGGGCTAGCGTGAGACATGTGGAGGACGTCGATGCTCGAACCCCATCTTCATGCAGAAGCGCAGAGCAACGTAACGCCTTCGTTGATTTTGCGTTCTCCAGGAAATCTTAATGAAAAGTCGCGAGGGTAACACACTCGGTCTCAAATCCGCGATCTAGGTGTTGACACCGGGTACTTTCCAGTTCCTGTATAGCCCGAAGCTTCCATTCACTACCCTCGAATAAGGTGTCTGTGTATACGGAACGCTTTTACTGGGCTTATTGCGAAACTTGTTCAAGATTTATTAGCTCCTAAGCCAATACAACATGCACACACTGTGTAGCATCAACAAGAACTACCCCTACTTCTCTAGCTTCACACATGGTCCCTCACAGCTTTTCTGCCAAAATTCAAACATCTAGATGCAGATCTCGAACATGGTTGAACACAACACGTCTTTGCTAAGGTATCAATTGTGCTTCTTGTATCAGGCTCAAGTTGACTTTGGCAGATTCGACTAGTGCCCTTTAGGTTTTCTAGAGTCATGTCAACACTGCTCACATGGTTGTGCAAAGACACTTTATGACTCCAAGAGAACACGCCTCGACCTTCTGCTTGCTGGACGATCAGACCTGTTTGTGATCAGCGTGGGAAACACCCAACTAAATTTTTCCATTGCTTTTCAACATTAACAATGACTTTTGGCTGGATTTCTAAGTAAGACTTATATACTATGAAGCGATCCAGATTACACGATTCGGGTGAATGGATGCAGGCTGCCTAGTTGAAACCATCACCGTTGTTGCCACAATGAAGGACGAATTGAGCCCTAGCTCCCATCATAACGAAGATTGTATTGAACGTTTCGCATTAGGCGCTGTCTTTTCCACCAATTCTTCTATCAAGTCACATGACTCAAGAGCACTATCATGCCTCGCGAAATCTTCTTGGATCTTCTTTGCCTGTCTGACGTACTTCGGATCATTTAGAATGCTATCTATTGCTTCCCGGATTGCTTCTTTGGATGGCCTATCTGTCTTCAAGTTGATGCCAGCACCAAGGTATGCCACCAGCCTGCTGACATCTGCTTTATCTTCCGTGGAACCCGCACAAATCATCGGCACGCCATGGCTTAGGGCAGTTGTCGTCCCATTGTATCCAGCATTGGTCACCAGTATATCCACAAAAGGCAGCAAGTCCGAGTGCGGAATGAAAGGCTCAATTCGGACGTTGGCTGGGAGATTCTTCGCCGAGAAAGCTTTGGCGCCAAGAGGAGAAGTCGCTATAACGAGGCAGTCTTCATGTTCCAAAGCGAAAATAGTGGGCATGATGAGAGCCTCGATGTCCATAGATTCGGGTGTGTAAGTCCCTTGGGTGACGTGAACTACAAGGCGGTCCCGAGATGTTATTCGCGACCACCATCGCGGAGGCACAAACTTCGTTGTCGAGACGGGCTTCATAGGCCCAACGAACTTCAAGTGAGGTTCTCGAACCTTTTCTTCAAGCTCAAATGCGGCAGTCGTTTGCATCAGGTGAAGGTACGGTGAAGTCACAGCGTCCAGAAGCCGAAAAGTATCTGGCAGAGGCGCTAGACCGAGCCGAGCTCTCAACTTATCGACGAGGGGCTTGAAACCTTGCATAAATGCTGGTAATCCCCATAAGTCACATTGCCCGCTACCATCTTCATACTTCCAGTCCGAAGGCAGATTGTCGTGATCCCAATTAACCCTCGGATTGGTCCCAATGGTGACATACATTAAACCTTCCATCTCCGCGAAGGTTATTGCACCTAGACCGATCACTGTATAAGATCGGAATCAGTGCTAATCTTTCCAAGTTGGGAAGGTTTATGGGGAACATAAGCTTTTCTGCTATGTCTAGGGACCAAGGATAAGACCCATATGGGAGGATAGAGAAGTCGAGAGGTTTACGTACTGTCTACGATAAGCGCATCAGCCGGAAAGTACTCAAGACCACGTCGGTAGTCTTCTACCTGGCCTATCATCGGATCCACCCTTATGGCCCTCGCTACTGACAAAGAAGCGGCCATACCGCTAGTACCTGCGTCTGGTCTTGCGGGCGTGACGTCCGCATCGCATGCTGGCGAGGTCCAGGGAACGAACTTCGCACCGGTGGCAGAAATTTCCTCACGGAAACGAGGACCACATAGCCAGATGACCTTATGACCGCGAGCGGAGAGTTCAGTAGCCGTTCCAATGAAGGAGTTAACGTCTGCGTAGCCTTGGTCGTCAGCACAAAGACACATGCTCGGAATGTCATATAGGAAATATTGTGAAACAATCGGTAAGAACATGGCTCCAGCCTTGTCTTGCGACATTGGCTGAGGGGAATGGAACAGAGCAACTATGTCACGTACGGCCGACACCGGAGAAGGTTGAGATGAGGAATTTCATGATGGTGTATTCCCGCTGCACTGTTACCTGGGATAAGTAAGATACTAAATTGACTTTCATACAAGAGCGCGGACTAACGTCCGAAAAACAATGCGTGGTTGAACCTCGCAGAAGTGTTGTTCAGCGAAAGTGTAGGACCCAAAATTGAAGAAGACAGCGGAAGAGAAAACAATGCCAGAGTTTCCCTCCCTCTGAAAATGATCCGCATCCGTTAGGCATGCCTTCAGCTGCTTCCATTGGCGAAAGAATGAAGAGCAATTATCATATCCGCAAAAATTGCCCGAAGCGCATAGGGCTTCCACTAGGCCAAGGTACGTTTGCATTGCTGAGGTGAGACGCTAGGATTCTGTATTTAGTGTGACGTCAGCCTATGAACGAAATACCGTGTTCACGGCATTACATCCAACGTAGGACTCGATGTGGCAGGACATGCCATTTGCTAATATCCTAATCTCCATTTGATAGCGCATTTCAGGTATCGAGCGGATTTGGAATCATATAATCTTTGCTTGAGCAAGACATTCCCTGGAAAGCACTAGATTTATGAGCTGGTTATGCAGTAATCGAGTGCATGCTACACCATCTGATGATAGTGATGCAAGCTAGATTGGTAAGAAACCCTTCTGCTTGAACAGGAGTCGGTTATGAAGGAGTCGGTTATGATTATGTGTAAGCGAGCTTCTCAATTGGTACAAGAACAAATCTCGTAGACGAGCACAGCCCCCTACTGTCTAAAGAACTCCTTGGATTCTCTGCGGTTCATTTCTTGCGGAAAGTCGCAGCACATCGAAATTTTTGACTGAAAATTGTGGAAAAGCAGATCTTAAGCTTGTGAATTGGCTGACATGATTGACTTTCAACATGTTGGGAAATAATCATCTCGTCAATCTTAACAAGCAGGAGCGAGTCGGGCCATACAATCATGTTTCACATCCTGCTGTTGACGCCTTGGCATACGAGCCTATATGGCAGCAGATGTTCGAGAGACCTGATCAGGAGGCAGTCTCCTCATGGGACGGCAGCTTCACTTATGCTGAGCTTAGCAATCATTCGAACCTCTTAGCCGAGTATCTTGTCTCTGAATTCCATGTAGGTCCTGAGGCCTTCGTTCCACTGTGCTTTTACAAGTCGAAGTGGGCCGTTGTCGCAATGCTATCTGTGCTGAAGGCTGGTGGAGCATTTGTACCTATAAGCCCCTTTGATCCACCAAAGCGGTTGCAAAGAATAATCCAGGATCTCGGCGCACACTTTGTGCTGGCTTCCCCTAAGGCGTCGAGTCTTTTAGAAGAAGTGGTGGAACAGGTTGTGACTGTCCCATTAGCGAAGGCGACAGCCACTGCGGCCAATCAACTATTACCCTCGATAAATCCTAGGAACATGGCATACGTGCTGTATACGTCAGGATCCACAGGAACACCGAAGGGCGTTGTTATCGAGCACCGCGCTCTCAGCACAAGCATCAAGTACTTGGGCGAAGCTTTCGGCTATTCGACCGACACAAGAACTCTTCAATTTAGTGCTTACACATTTGATGTAGCAATTCTTGATATACTCTTCACTCTAGCCTATGGCGGCTGCGTCTGCATACCAAGTGAACATGAAAGAGCAGACATTGTCGAAGCCGCGAATAGGATGAAAGTGAACTTCGCAGTCTTGACCCCTTCAGTCGCAAGGACAATTGACCCAGACAGATTAAAGTCGCTCAAAACCCTGATAGTTGGTGGGGAGCCTGTCCGTCAAGTTGATGTATTGCAGTGGGCTGGCAAGCTGCGTCTAATCAACGGCTATGGCCCCACAGAGTGTACTATTATTATAGTGCATAATAACATAAGCAGCAAGAGAAGCCACCCAGATGTAATTGGGCGTACCGTAGCTTGTACCACATAGGTTGTGGAACCAGATAACCATGATAAATTGGCGGCTGAGGGTGCTGTAGGGGAACTCATAATTGGAGGCCCCGTATTAGCACGAGGCTACCTCAACCAACTGGAAAAGACACATGAGTCTTTCGTGTATCCACGTTGGCTCACTGGCGCTAGTTCGCGGCAAGACCAACGTGTCTATAAGACGGGAGACCTAGTTCGCTATAGTAATGATGGGACTATCATATACGTTGGGCGGAAAGGTACCCAGGTGAAGCTAAACGGTCAAAGGGTGGAGCTTGGTGAAATAGAGAATCAACTCTGGAGTCACGCACTTGTTGAAAACGCGATGGTGGAATTAGGAAATTTACGGCCTTCTGTTCCTGCTCTTGTGGCTGTAGTCACCTTCCAAGCCGAGTCGTATCACCAGACTGACAATACCAAATTACATCTTCTTGATCTTAGCCAGTATCCGGCGAGTAGCCATGTCGATGAGATCCAGCGTGACCTTTCGAGCAGTCTTCCGCCACATATGGTACCAACAGCATGGCTCGTGGTTGAGAGTATCCCTTTTCTATCGTCAGGTAAATTGGACAGAAAGAGTGTGGCACAGTGGATCACGGATATGGGCAGTGATATTTCCACTCACAATGCATTACGCTCAAAGCAACAAGAACTTCAACACCCCGGAACTCCAATTGAGTACAAAATCCGACACATATTAGCTCAAATTCTCGACATAAAAGCGGATCAGATCCAGACCAGTCAATCTTTTGCTTCCATTGGTGGTGATTCGATCGCTGCAATGGCGGTACAAAGCCGATGCCGTGACGAGGGTATTGAGATCAAGTATCAAGACATCCTCAAGTCAAGATCAGTTGCCGAGATAGCACAAATGGTAAATCCCATTTCTCCAATGGTGGGCAATGCCCTGGAGGACCCTGATGGCGCTTTCAACCTCTCACCTGTTCAGCAACTGTTTTTGTCACAGCCCAAACTTCCCGCTCGATTCCATTCCAGCGTCTACCTCCGTATTTTGGAGAACACAGATATCTCCTTGATGGCTTCGGCGGTTGATGGCATTGTTCGACGGCACTCGATGTTGCGAGCAAGGTTCAGCCGGAGTACGAATGGGTGGCAGCAGTTCATTATCAAGGACGTAGCCAGTTCATATTGCTTCAGAGATTACGTAATGGAAGATGAGACCCAAATCAAAGAGGTGGTAGGAGCAACACACAGGATGTTGGACATTTTTCAGGGTCCAGTCTTCGCAGCAAACATGTTCATAGCCGCAAATGGCACCAAAACACTCTTCTTGGTGGCGCATCATCTGGTCGTCGACCTCGTATCTTGGCAAATCATACTCCGAGACATAGAAGCTTTGCTGCGCTCTCGACAACTTTCCAATCGAAAGCCTTTTCCCTTCTCGAAATGGTGCAATCTTCAAGTGCAGCAATGCCAGACCCTGACGCCGAGTGAACTCCTCCCAGTCAATATCCCACTCGTAAACCTCGATTACTGGGGTAAAGTCCCCACAAACGGTTTCAAGGATGCACTCGTAGAGCAGTTTGGACTGAATTTACAACAAACAAACAAGCTTCTACATCACTGTAGTGAAGCTCTCCACGCCAAACCTGTTGATGTGTTCGTTGCTGCTGCTGCATACGCATTCAGTCAAATCTTCACCGATCGAATCCCGCCAACTTTCCACTGCGAAACCCATGGTCGCGAAGCATGCAACATAGACGTTGACCTATCAGAAACAGTGGGATGGTTTAACACACTGGTTCCATTGCACATAGGTAAACAGTGGACCAGAACCTTTGCAGACGCTGTTGAAGGGGTCCGCACTATTAGAGAGCAAATACCTGGGAATGGACAACCCTTTTTTGCCTATCGCTGCCTGCATCCTGAAGGAAGAGAAGCATTTCACGAGCATCATGATATGGAGATATTCTTCAACTACACCGGCTCTCAGCAGCTGGCGCGTCGTAGTACTCTACTACAGCTGGAGAGTCTGGGAGATGATGATGGTGTTGCGGATATTGGGATGGATACTGCACGCTTGGCCTTAATCGATGTTCTGGTGGACGTGAATGATGGTTGTTTGCAATACACCATTTTATACAATCGATGCATGAACTATCAGGATAAGATTCTGAGGTGGGTGGATAAGTGTCATCGTGTAATGCTAGAACTGGCTACAATCTGATGGTAGTAGCCGAGATCTTTTGACTCCGTAGACAGAATAAGGGTTTTTGGCCTATTGTAGACCCTTTCCAAAACACATACTTGTTTGCTCAAAAGGAGGTTGATCCAGGTCCTGCGACAGCCTTGAGCACTCATAGCGTAATTGGCATGCAGAAAATTTCCCTTAGATGCAGTACTGATTAGATGGATGAGGGACTCGTAGGTACCAGTCCTCTCTTACTATGATCTGCAAGTTCATCGTTGCACGACATCTTTCTCTTGAGTGTTCGTCGTTCTGATGTTTGACAGCCCTAACGCTAAGCCTAGAGCAGCCTCGAGACTAGCGTCCTCACGTCATACGTGAAAAACATCTTCGCATTAAAGCCAGCCAAAACGTTTCAACGATCATTAAAAAGGCAAATATGAAGCTCTTTGCTGCACTGGAGACTTTATACATGCAAATGGAGGTATCGTTACGTTGTTGAAATGCCACGTATGGTTTCTTGCACTTGCTTCCTTGGACAGCAGAGTGAAGTACAAGAGCCCAAAGCGTACGACATTTCCCTATTCTGAAGCAAAATCTGTGCAATATGGTAGAGAACTCGAAATCTTATGGTGGTAATCAATCTCAAATGCTCTAAGTGACTCAAGCGATGGTGACAGGGAATGATGAGTAGGAAGAGGAGGACCAAAGTAGGAGGCGCGCAGAGAACCATGACAAGGTTGCACTTGCTATACCCTACATTGTGGTATCAAGGTTGCCGAAAACAAGAATCTTAGATGTGGCCACGCATCCAAAAGAGACCGGATATACTGGTCCGAGGCGGTGGACATCTCTGGTTCGAATTATGAGATCAGATTTGTGGTACTTGCAATCTTGGCATAACTATGTACTGACCCAGCAGGACATTTGGAGTTCGTGAATCACCTTCTCAGAAGGCATCCTTGTGAATAATCTTATCAGAATGCATCTGCGTCCATGTGGTTGCCTTGATGAATACATGTTCCATCTATCGTTGGAATGCTACGGCTTTGCATGCCGTACTATGGTAGCGTGAGCCTCCTAGTCAGAGTCACTGACAAACAAGACATTCAATTTCGCTATCAAAATTTTAACATCTCTCTGTCGCACGTTGACAAAGCCAAATAAATATAAGGTCATAAAGGTACGTACATTCAGCGCATCTGATCGGTACATATAGCTGACATGTACTTTAGCAATGCTACTACAGTAGAAATCATCACCAAATAAGTCAGGGCTGTTATGCCCTTGCGCACCTACTGACGATGACCCTCGCCACTAGGTAGTATCGAGTCACTGCGCATGAAAGCTTCATTTGAAGGTGCTGTGAATCTTTAAGGGCCATAAATACATCCGATTCAATTAGCAAAATCTTCGTGACAGCGTTTTATGTTCACAAAGCAATGACAGGCGATGCATGAAGACTATTTGTGCATGAAGCTGTCCTCCAGGGATTCACCATCATTAATTACCTTGCGAAAATCTCCTTTTGCTGTGAAGACGTGTGTCCCACCTTCAAGTATATAAACCGCTCTCATCCCCCGAGTTCTCTTTTCCTCTTCATCCTTTCTTAATATAACAAAACATCAATTAATCAGATTGATCGGGTGTATGGATTTTGAATCCACATTCTATTGAAAATGCTATCACACATAGATATATACACATATAGTATTTCTCGTGATGGGGGTACAAGGAGTTTCCCTGCACATCCTAAAAATGAATTCCAAGTCATTGTTCAAGCAGGGAGATTAGAGAAAGTCTTACGATGAAAGTAGGTGCTACTTCCTCAAGACAGCATTGCAATGCTCTGTTGTCCATTATTCTATCGCTAACGCAAGGCTGCGAACAGGTGGTCATACCTTCTTCTCCCCACGCTTCAACCTAGTCTGTTCGGGCATCATTAGCTACAAATTCGCTCTTACCTCTAGCAATATTACTACGGCCTCTGCAACACACAGCGCCAATCTCCGGCGTGCCCTTAAAGGTGGATCCAACAGTTTTGGCATTGTTACGCGCTTTACAGCCCGTAACTCCCCTTCCCTCAAGTCCGCCCATGGGAGACTTGTGATTCGTTTCATGTACTATGAAAGCTTCTGAGCGTATCCACCTCGCAGACTAAACATCTGTGTATAACGCTTCAAGCATTGGAGACTCTACACTGTAGCCTTTCACAGCGTCAAATGGCTGATCTTCTAGATAGTCCTTGCAAAAAATCACCGAAACTCGTGGCTTAACTTCATCGACTGAATACCAGGGCAACCAGAATGGCCAGAAATCACGGAGCGCTCGTTTGCCTCAGAGGATCCTGTGAATGAAAATCCCTTGCAGAAGCCCAAGAGTGATGACCAAGACTCTAGGCTCTCAGAAATTTTCGATCGAACACACAGTAATCCGGGCTAAGAGACCAGCATAGGAAAGCTTTGGACCTTAATAGAGCGTCACCGAAGTCATGAGATTTAGCCGTATTACTCCATTGCAGTCACCTATAGTGAGGAGTATACAATTTGCTGAGAGTGGACTACGATGGTGGGACAGTGCTTGAAGTATGCATCGATTGGCTAACCAATTGCTAACTTCAAGTGTACATAGAAAGAGCGTGTGGTAGAAGAGTCGGAAGAGACACCAGTAGAGGAAACGACGACTGAGACCGCAGAAGAAAAGCCCCCTCACAGTCATCTACCCGACAGCCATTGACAGCAAAAAACTTGAGTCTTCTCCAGAGAGCCATAATGCCAAACCCTGTAACGCCATCGGCCAAATCGGCCAAATCTGCGGATAGTGTAACGAAGCAAAGCCAACCAAGTATACTGGAACGTGAGGGTGCCAGTATCTGGTGTGAGCTTAGTCATTGACAGGATAATAGAAGGGTAATGAGGGTGAAGTCAGGCTTGAACACATGGGCCCACGTGACCTCGATATTGTGATCGACTTCATGTGCACCCGTGGGTACAGGATTGCTGCAGAACGCTTGTCAATAAAAGTTCAGAGGAATGATTGCGCATTGATGTTAACTTGACGAAAGGAGAAATATTGAAAGCGAGGCGAAGACATTTCTAACCTCATTCGTGTTCTACCATTACAACTGGCGAACGATGGGCTAGCTAAAGTGCAGCATTATGCATGGGTCCCGGATAACGTAGCTGTGCTTGAGGCATACGTTCGGGCTTTCATTCTAGGGACGGGAAGCACAACAATGCTAAGCACGAATGCAATGTATTACGATCTACGCTCAAATCCCGCAAACATGGCGCCAAAGCCACTCAATGGAAGCCTGATGAGGGCTACTGCGCCAAATGCCAGAGTCTGGCAGCGCAAGTTTCCAAGGAGACCTTCTACCGAAAAGAAGCTATTCGGCAAGGACAAATTCTTAGAGATAGGGCATTGGCTGCTGATGAGAAGCTGAGAAACGCGCAATTCGACGCAGAGTGCTTTGGCTTGTGATCTGCTGCTCTCCAGACGCTGGATGAAGAGAGTGAAAGCAATTGAGGATCATGGTCAGGCTGCTGAATCGTTATATGTCGAGATCTTCCAGGACGACACGGTGGATGCGACCTGACAGAACCAGCTCCCACACCAATCTTTGCTTCAAATGATATCTTCATTTATGCCATCATCGAACATGTCCTTTTTGACACCTGTAAGCGTTCTGCAATCTTCCAATGATAGTAGTGGCGGCTGACTTTGCCCATATGAGATTTTCTAGACACCCAGCAACGCCAATGATGGAAACCGAACCAGGAAATTGGGTAGGTATTCCTTGTACTTGCGTGGTCATTTGCGCCATTCAAGCGCCGTCTACAGTACTTTCTGAACATTCCCGCCCCAAATTATTTCTATCTTACGATTTCCAAAGCGAAGCCAAAATTGCGTCAGAGTAGGAGGGAAAGTATAATGAGCGATGATCTAATTCATCGAAGACTGTCAGAGAAGGAAGAAGGAAGAAGAAAGCTTAGAAGAGGAACCGTACATTACGAACCGATGACCCCAGAGCGTGTATACTGACCCGACTTTGGCCATGCAACCGCCGTCCGAGATCAAAATTGAGCCGACCCAGGAGGGTCTTGGTGCATTCAATGCACGCAAGAAAAACCTATCTCTAGGAATATCCGGATCCCAGTGGGGTCTTGAACAACTAGAGCACTTGTCACGGTCACTTTGAGGGCGATCTTGAAGCACTTCGGGTACTTAAAACCTAAAATTTGGTGCTAAGGAACAGCATTATTGACAAACACTTACAACAGAATCTATCGGCCGACTGGCGGGAAATATTGAAATAGTCCGAGGCTGATCACACCCAACATGCAATGTCTCCACTGGACCATGCTCTTCAAGACCATTTCCAACATAAAGAAGCAGAAGAAAGCTGCAGACGCGGAGACCCTTCATGCAAAACAAGCAAGCCTAACGAAACCAAAGACGGACGGTCGTCAAATCGGAAATACAATTAGGGAATCATGCACTATATAACGGGTAAGACCTTTCCCGTACAGCATGCCCAAGGATATCATCCAATGGATACAACTTTAAATATATAAAGAGATCCGAAGCTTTCACAAGAAAGTCAAGAAGAACAATCACGGCAATGCTATGGTCCGAAAAAAGCCTTTTGCGCCTTCGAGCAGGGCTGAAGCTGGATTACGGCAAAACGTATGTGAAGGATGGGAAGACAGTCATGCCGCTCAAGCTCCAGGCGAACAAGAACGCCCATAATGCAACGCTCAAACGACTCGCAAATCAGAATCCGCATGGAGTGTGGTCTTACGCCGAAGTCGAGATCGAATTTGAAGCTACGGGATCTAACCCAGAGACTGCGGCTGCTTCTTCAAAAGCGACGACTCAATCTTCCAGTACGAAGCCGAATCCTCAGCCATCGAATGTAGAAGCGCAGCGTGCTGCTGACGAGAACGCTGCTTTGGAGGAGAAGGGTCGCAAGGTGTTCCGGGACCTCATTCTAATGCAACATAATGGACAAGTCCATACTGATTGAGGATGATAAGCAAAGGCTTCAACGAAATGAGAAATTTCGATTATCCAATCACTAAGACAATTCATTGAAGTAGAAATGGGTTAGAAAATGATCGTGAAGGTACTTCACGGTTCTGACCATATTCACGGAAATGAAGGCAATTACCGCATCGATCGCCTACCTGTAAGACGTTCTGTCCCGTGAGACGATAATTCCAAGAGGGTTAGAGGGAGATGTAAAGCCCCAGCACGTACCACTCGGACCCGGTCAAGGCGTGGGTAGAGGCAGGTGACGAAGACAATGATGCTTTGCATCTCAAGACATCAACGTTCTGCCTTTGAGGAAATTTGCCTCGGTATATTTACGACTTGCAGAGGTCTCTTATGTTGGCATGTTGGTCTGATCTCTTTTGCAACGGGACCTTTAATCCATTTGCTTGAGGAGAAAAAGAAGACGATCTCCGTTGAACTAAGAATTTCACATCAGTCATGTTGATGCGTATTTAGACCGACTACAGCTTTCCAGACATGCCAGAGGCTGAGAAATACATGATGGGAGCTGTAGGCGGTGCTAACCCAAGGGAAGCCGCTAGACAGACCGTGGTTGACATCTGAAAGAACGACCAACGAGACTGCATCTCATCATCACTCGACGCAATTGCAAGGAATCACCAAGGCTTGAGATACATCCCTTTCGTACGAAGCGACGAGCTCACATCAATGGTACTCAATACGTTTACACAATAGATGGGTCATTTTGTACTGTCGAGCTGACACAAAGGCAATCAAATTCATAGATGTCTACTTTGGCCAAGCTTCTTCACTGGCTCGAAAAGGCGCTACGAACGGAACATGATCATGCCGAACTTCGAAGAGAGTGGAGCGGGGCCTGAGGGAGCTCCACAGATGGGGCGTGCCACAGCCATTGGACGACGACACTGAAAGGCTCTTCACGACTTTCTATCGCTCCTGATGGAGATATTCAATCTGACCGACCCGCATGGTACAGTCGCCAGTATCGCGGGTCCGTTCCCCTCGCAGACGAGCGAACAGTCATCCTGCAAGTGCGGTCATGCAGGTCTGGTCAAGAACTCTCAAAACAACATGATACATCTACGAAGCGGCAATGGCGGGCTCTTCGATACCGTAGAACAAGACTAAGTTGATTCCTTGCAAAGTGGTCCAAGGATCATCAAAAGGGTGTACCGGATATAGAGGTTGTGAATGATCGGTTAAGTCTCATCAAGAGCGAGAAAAAATTACTCATTTTGGTTCAAGAAGCTTCAAAGTCACAGCCACTTACCGAAGCAGTCTTGGCCGAAGCTTTAGTACAGCTGCCAAAAGATATAGTCATGGTGACTACAAAGGAACACAACCTGATTGTCCGAGCTCAGCGCGATCATTCATTCACAGTTGCAGAAATTATACGCCGTGAATTGGTCGCATATGCGTTTAGCATCGGACCAGCACATAACGAAGAAAGCGGTAACCCTGCACAAAGAAGTTTGGAGACATTAGAACACGACAAGTTCAACATCTCAATGCAGAAACAGGAAATTACCTCAAGCGACAACTCTATCAACAGTGCTTTCGTTGGGTCAACCGCTCCAATCGCATCAACTGCTGCCCAGGGAAGTCCAAAGCCCGAGGCTGTCAATAAAGCCCTCAAACGCAAAGCACCCGGATCAGATTTTCAAACCGTCACTCAAACGTCTGAAAAGCGCCCAAAAAGCGGTACAGTTGACTCCAGAGCTCCGTCTCCAACGGCATCGACGAGCTCAAGAGGAAGTGCAGCAGTGGCCCCTGGACCAAGACCACATGACAGTCAACCAAAGACAGCTGGAAAGCTGAAGAAGAACTTGAAGCTCGGCAAGTCCGGTACCTCAACTCCGCGCGTTGATCAAATTCCAACTCATGACACTGTCGAAGCGTTCAAGGCCGAGATCGTGAAATTGAAACATCAAATTGAGGTCAAAGTCGACAATTAGCCTCATCAGGTAGAGTACTCGTACATAATACTCCCAGAGTCGCGGAACGACTTCTGTTGATAGTCTGACTAAACGAAAAGTAGACGACGGGACACGTTGTGACCGAAACCTTGAAGTCCTCTTGTAGGTCTGGAAGGTGCTGGTTACAGATACATTGATTTAAAGAGATGGAGTTGATGCTTGCCCAGCGTTTCCTCGAGCTCTAGTTGGTATGTTGGACACCTTGAGATTATTATGTATAAATAAATAACTCCTTTAACTTAGAAAAAGTAAAGCCGCCCCCGACGTTGAGAATTGCTATATCTGCTGGACTAAACTCTAAGACATTCGACACTAACCCCTCTCCTTTTGCTCCTACTGCTTTTATAGAACAGACTACGAATGCCGCGCCGCCTTCAGTGCCCCTATAAAG
>JASZXT010000595.1:0-16646 GCA_035521555.1 Lecanoromycetidae sp. Uapishka_2 | reverse complement strand
GTGGTGCTGTGGTATGGGGTGGGCTATTTCTTTCGATGATGAGCTTGGTTACTGGTGGGGAGGAGGTGGAGGAGCGTGGCTCCAAGGATGCATAGGAAGTAGTGATGGAATTAGGGGATTATTGGGGATAGGAATGATGTTAGGCTAGGATTGTGAGGAACAGCCTCACTCTGGCTTCTTGGAATATTGGTATGATGGGCTGTTGGTTAACTTCTATGTTTTGGATTGCTAATGGTTGCATAGTGGACAGCGCCGTACTTGAACATTGATACCCAGGCTTAATGGTTCAGGACTCATAGGTTCTCACAGCAGTCTGAGGACTACATACATTAACCAACGTCTCAGGCATGCTCAGCGTCAAAATGCATGGCGGCCTTGCATGTAAATCGCGCATCAATTTGGTAACACATTGGGGATGCAAGCTTTTTATGAAGCTATTCATCACCCGATCGCGAAGTGATCGCAAATGCCAATAGATAAGACCTTGATGCCCAGGTTTAGTGTTGGGGCTTCGTCAATGGACGGGATAATCTTCCATGGAGTATCTGGAGGCAATGCACTATGCAGAAGTTTTTATCTCTGCAGGTCCATGATGCATAAATCAACCATTACCATCGTCAATGTATGCCGTTCGTATTTCAAAGGCTCAGCGCCCACTCATAGCTCAAAGCTTTCTGTTTGAGCCTGCGTCATTCCCAAACATTTGAGAATAGGTCATCACTCCCACCAAACCCGCTTCCACTACTAGCAGGCTTGTTTTGGACAGGCGGCGCGTTCGTCCTCGCCGGCGTCTCAGGCGCAGCACTGCTCCACCCACCAAAGTCCTCGTCAGGAGCTACCTTCGGAGCTTGCGGAGTGCTACCCCAACCATTGTTGGAATTGGATGTTTGGTTATTGGAAGATGCTGGAGCACCACCCCATGCTGAGAAGTCCGAAGACATTGGAATTGAGGGTGCCTTGACGGGTGCGGCGGGCTTAGGTTTTGGGGGCGCCGTAGTTGTGGGTTCTGGAGTTGCCCACGCTTCGCTAGAGCCCCAGGCATCCATGTTATTCAAGCCTGACGTGCTGGATACTGGCGCTGCTGGTTTCTGTGCCGGTTGAGATGGGGCTGTGGGTGCAGAGAGATTGAATGCCGAGTTAGTATAGGAAGCTGGAGCCGGTACTGAGGGCTTCTGTGGAACTGGAGTTGGCTGCGGCGGGTTTGCTGGTGGAGATGGCTCGGTGAAACCGAATAAGTCGTTCGAAGCACTAGGTGCTGTTTTGGACGGGACAGGGGCTGGGGCTGGGGAAGAAGCAAAATTAAAATCACCGAAGTCATTCGATGAAAGTGGATCAGGTTTTGCTTGCGGTATTTGAGGCGGTTTCGAAGCGATGGACGCTTTCGACGCCAGCTTTGGCCCTGCATCAAAGAAACCTCCGCCGCTCAATGGCGGCGAAGTGACCTGTGGCGGGACTACAGATGCCCGCTGATTGGTCTTCATGGTAGGGTTATTGTAGCCCGCAAAGGGGTCGGATTTGGGCTGTTGCTGTGGTGCCGGAGGGGATGTTGGAGGATTAAAATTCAGACCGCCGAATGCATCGTCCAGACCACCAAAGCCCGATGCTGGCGCTGACTGCATGCCGCCAAACGAAGGCTGGCGCTCATGTTGAGGTGGAGGTTGTGGTTTTGGAGCTGAGGCATATAGTGATAGGATCGATTGTTTGAGGTCTGGTCTTGAAGGCGCTGTGGAACCCCCAGGTGTCGAGGCCGAGCTTGATGGTCTGCCAGATGAAGAAGATGGTGGTCCACCGAAGAAGTCAAGGCCCAACAATGAGTCTGCCGCTTTTGTCTGCTTCGGAGGACCAGAGGATTTAGGAGGTGGCAGCCGAGTGCCTGGAGTATCTGTAGTACTGGGTCTAGCTGGAGGTTCTGGCGCGTCACCAAACAGGTCAACGGGAGGCGCTGCCCTGGGTGGTGGAGCTAATGGCTGGCTCGAAGTCGATGCAGCTCTTAATGATGCTCCTCGCTCCAGCTTGGCTTTTTCCTGAACGACGTTGAGAGGCTATCGTTGTGTTGTCAGCGATCATTCGACTCAACAATCGATGCGAGCCATACCACATCATCGTCCCCTTCTGCATCCAAAGTCGCGGGATCTGGCATGGGGCCATCCATAACCCATCGCTTTGACTCATACTTGGTCCTTATAAAATTCTCAATCTTCCTGTGCTCTCTTAGCATCCGATCCAGCGCCATTAAATTGAGTGTCCACCTACCCATCTGAGGGAACATGTCCAACTGCCAATTTTGCCTCCCAATACCTATTCGATCGATCAGCTCCTGCCTATGCGCTTCGTTCAAAGACCAACTTGTTCGCCCTTGAGTTCCCCCAGCGTAGTACACTCTGCAACTGTTCATCCGTCCAAGCGTCCAGATCCACGGATTTCACCCTGCTGATGTGTGTGCCCATGCCGCGATGTATCCCTGAACATCTTCAAAACTCGTCAGTGTTTTCCCTACACCCGTCGGGTCCTCATTGTTCATGCATACCGGATGCACACAAATACTCCCAGATTCCAGCTTGCCCATCTTGGATCTATGCAATGCAGGATACGTCAGCTTCTTAAGCCAGAATTTGCCGTATTCTCAAAAATGCAGCCACGTGCCTTACTTACGCTTATTCCGTTTGCAGTCTGCACAAGTCTTGTTGCCTTCGAGTTTCAATAAGGTCTTGATTGTCTGTTGGTTTTGAGCGGCTCGCTCTGCGGCCGCGTTAGGAGGCGCTCTTCTTGACATATCCTATGCTACAAATGAAAGGTCAAGAAGAAGTATGAGGAGGTGGAGAAATTGTGAATTAAGCAGGAATGATGTTACAGAGGAAGCCTTCCGTACGGACAGTGGTGACCAGGAACGAGATTTGCACTAACCACATATAGAATAATAGGGCTTCTAATTTTGCAGGCACAACGGCGGACAAGGCTGACAGAACAGCAATATGTTTCGCATCAGGTAAATCTTTGAGGTAAGACTTGCGCGTGGATCTTGATCCAGATGGCTTCAGCACAGTTATATTGGCCTTCTAAAACCAGGGACAAAATGCTACCTGAGGTCCCATTTCATTACTCGACCTCGTCGAGATTCTCACGTGTTAGAAATGACTGCAGTATTGTTGTAAGCAGTACATATTGTAAGTGGATTGCTTGCCCTTATACAACCGTCAAGCGACGATAAACCAATATCAGACAGACGTTACAGAAAGATAAATAGTGCACGCTGCAACTTCCCTACGAATTCTGCTTTCTTTCTTTTAGCCGAAAGCGCTGTCTTTCCAAAAAAATAATCCCGAATCAAGATCCTCAACATTTCCGGCATGTTCCTCTATCGATGATCTCAAGACTGTTACCCTCTCGCCCTTGGGCAGCATAACCCGTCAACTTCAAAAGGTACGGAATTCCAACCTCCCCACCACCCAAATAATTTTCCGTCATCCTATAACCAAATCTTTCAACGTAACCCCAATATCAGTGTGTCCTGCACATTGCGAAGTCTTTGAATCACTGCACAACAGTGCAGAAACGCCACCAGAAGCATACAAGCTCTGGCGAGGCTTAGAGGAATTGGTGCAGCAATGGACATTATGGAGCCCGGTTCCATGGTACATAAAATTGGTCAAGATATCCTCGACGTCGAAGATGGTGAGGCTTTTGGGCGCGTCACACCAGGAAGCATCTTGGGCAGGATATGGGATTGTTGATGAGACTGGGGCTCGGGGTTGAGATAGAGATCGGAGTTCGTCGCCTTCGAGGCGAGGTACAGGAGGGCCTTAGGATGCTGCCAGCGCAATGACCACGGGGAAGTTGAATGGCATAAGAAGGCTGCTAGGCTCTCGACCGTTATGCCAATTTGGACGAATGATTCTTTTCTGCTTAGTTCAGTCTCACTGGTGGGGATTGAATGTCGAATCGAGACTCGGGCTGATAGACACTCGGGAGTGTAAGACGGATTAATTGATGAATCGATTCGAAATTGACAGCGAGGTCTCAAATCTGGTATTGGAGAGCCACTTATATCACTGTATTTTCTGCAGATGATGGGATTTTAGATGTATATTGGAAGCCACGGTTGACAGCTCCAGCCTGAGGAACTCCGATCGGATTTCATTTCACCATTAATAGTTCCTGTTGGAAGTGTCGCTTCTTGATACAACAGCGGCAAGGTCAATTTCAAAGATTCAAATCCTTTCTTCGATGTACGACAGAACCCTCCATGCCTGTTGTTATGGTTGCACATATCTTTCTTTAATGTCTTTGGAAACGCAATAACAATTGCAATTCCTCGAGCATGACTATCATTGGCAGGATTTGACGACAAACCCAGAGGAGAGCTAACACGGTCCAAATTAGCGCAGCAACACTGGTTTGAATATGGGTGCCTTTCGCTTCGGATGAGTCGCTCAGCTGTATAACAGGCAGTGCAGAACGAGGTAAGATGAGCCTATGCCAGTAATGTCAGGATCTACTACCACGGAAGGATGGAAATGGAAACATGTTGTATTGCAAGTATGAGTGATTCGTCATCAAAAATTGGTTTGCAAGAATGCTGGCATACATCTTGAAGGGGGTCCGGCATGAGTGATCCGTTTTGTCACATTCACGCAGCTGACGGCAATCGAGCCACATGATTCCAAATCATGTCTCATCCTTGCTCTGTTATTCTCTTTTCTGATTATTCGGATATGTTACGTGTCAAATAATACCCTTGTCCTCCACTATTTCTCTCCATCCCCAAGTCGAACAGCGTCAAAAGACTGTCAGAAATTTGACCGAACTTGTCGTTTACCTTTCTAGAGTCTATCTGCTGCCACCCTCCTCTCCAGTTGAGAAAAGGGGACATCGCAAACCTGATACGCTCTCTCTAGTCACGTAATTGCTAAAGACACCGACCTTAACGAGAGCCTCCCCTACGCCATACGCGAAAATGCATTTAGCATAATCTAACCTATCATACCTTCTGGAGCATCTCCAAGCCCAGAGCCTGATTACCTTCTCTTCCATACCGATACCGCCTTCCCGTGTCCTAACCTCATTTACTGCCAAAATTTAAAGCTCAACCTCAACTCCATCAGCACATACTCCACCTAGTTTTTCGGTAAAACGATAAGTTCTATGACGAATACTGCCCAGGAGAAAAAATTGCGAATTCCGAATTCCGAACCTACGCCCGAGGATGCTTTGCCTCAGTGACCGTCACCCAGTACTATTCAGACGGGGAATAGAGAGGTCAATCTAATCGGGGTTTCAGGGCAGAAGAGTGCAAATGAGCTTGGTTGATGCGTCACGCTTTCGACTTGGGATTCATGAACCTGGCACGCTCATCGTCCGGTACCCCGCTCTTACCATCATCATAACATACTTAGACGAGGGCGAGATGACATCTCACCAACAAACGGAAAAACGCTCCATCCCTCAGTCACAAAGGTGGAGTGCTAATTGAGTAACAGTGAGTGGGACAACTCTCTCTTGCTCGTAGTGAGTTTCACGATAACGACATTGTTGGCTACCTAGACTTGAAGTTCAAAGTCCAGCTTGGTGGGTCCCCCTTTGCAATGTTGTATACATTAATG
Organism: Lecanoromycetidae sp. Uapishka_2; assembly: GCA_035521555.1. NCBI lineage: Eukaryota > Fungi > Ascomycota > Lecanoromycetes > Lecanoromycetidae sp. Uapishka_2. The sequence goes on along the minus strand of JASZXT010000595.1, from coordinate 11,046 downwards.
GTCAGGATGAGCCCTACCAACCGGTACAACTTGGTGCTACAATGAACCAACACGCATAAATTGCCCATTAAGGTTAGCGGGAGGATATTAAACGAGGGCGGATGACTGCCACAACCACGATGGTGGGTCGATCCGTCTTTGCTACCCTCGTACCTTACTGTCGTGTTCTTAATAGTAATAATTGGAACCATATTTTGACAGCTTGACATCTAGGCAACTGAGACACTCCCAAAGCCATCATAAACTTGTTCTCGCTTCTCCACAATGGACCAATAGAAGGAGGACAAAATCGGGATGGTTTGCTCGCTAAAAGCGGCGTGCAATTTCCCTCACAGCCACTCGACTCCATTTTGGGTGCACATCATAACACATCGAGGACAAGGAAGTGTGGCCTCAATCTCCTTCAGCCTCGCTTCAATCTACCCAATTCGTCATTGCTGGGCTGGGGCTCCTTGGCCGATCGAGAGTCGGCCGCGTAGGAGGCGCAGCAATGCACTGTACGATAATTGGCAGGAAAGGACTGCCGATCACATTTACTTGACTCGTAAATAGCATCATCAGTCTTGCCAGGACACTTATACAAGCCGATCTTTGAATGTAGACTGACTTCGGTTTTTGCTGACTGAGGTGTACAATTGACGGCAATGGGAAGATTCTGTATGACCTACGGAGTAGCGCAACAGGATGCGGTGTCTGGTGTCAATTTCCAAGCCTTGGAAGGCTTGGGAGGCTTGGAAGACTCTTCGGGTAAGCTAATGACGGGGCTAATGACTTGCGCGTGGCACCCCTGTCAATGTTGACCTGTTTTAACGAGTGTTAGTCTTGCCCCTGGAAACAAACCTTAAGAAGTCTTTAGCTTGGCCCCTAAGGGCCCCCTAAAGGCCCCCTAAAGGTCCTTAGAGGTCCCTAAAGGCCTCCTCTCGGCCCCTTCAGCCAAACCTTGAGCTTGGTAAATGAAACAAATTCCATTCCATCCAACCATCTGATATTTACATCTTACTAGTGACCGACTAGGCAAGCTACTCTACCTGAAAAGTAAATGATTCCCACTCTCCGCCGTGTACCTGCATATCCTATCCTCATCTTCTGAAATGATGGTATGCGGCTCAGGAAACAATTCTTCGTCATGTCAGGGCCTGCGTGGCATCTGGCTTCAGAGACCATTGGTCAGAAATAGCGAGCAACAATGTTGGAGACTCGATGTGCACCACTCCTTGCCACTTCTCATAGGGCAAATGAGCATTGTGGTGGAGATCTTCCCCATTTGCATGTGCCTCTCATTTTAATCACAATAACCTTTGTTGGTGGCCGTGTCGGCTTCCCGTACCGTTGTTGAAGATGGTAAAGTCGTACCGTTGGTCTCAATATTCGCCCCCATGCCTACTCTGAACATCTCATCGATATACTCCATACTCCCACTCTGCCACAATGCTCCACGACTTTGGAGACCATCATTTGTATCATTTGTTCTGGCGTTTGATATGACACTTCATCCACTTTCATTGACATGCTTAGGGGTTATTCTTATAGACTTGTTTGCTTGTGCCTGTTTCTGATTGGCAACAACTATGTATCTGGACATGGACATGAACATCTTCACAATCCGGCATTCAAAAGAGCCGCAAGCGCTGTCTCAGCGACTATTTCAAGTAGCGCAACCACGGCGGCCTCAGTGTCGACACACAACTCTTCTAATAATACCTCGCACTCTACTCAGAGTATCACGAAAACCACATTGCCGTCTGTAACCACATCTCTTCCTGAAAGTCTTCAGGATACCACGTTCCTTTCGCGTAGCACAACCAGGACAACATCAACACAGCAATATGACTCCTCTAGCATCATCTCTCTATCTGCTCAGACAAGTGACTCCTCAAGCATCACTTCTCGATCGACTCAAATCAACACGAGCTCGGCGTCGCCTTCTGTGATGGCAGCTCTTCATGAAGCCCTCCAGGACATAAAGTCCAGTCCGAGTAGCGCGGCCGGAGCGACATCAACGCAGATCTATAACTCCTCTGGCATTACCTCTCAGACTACTCAGGGAAATATGATGGCGGCGTCGGCTTCCGTGACCCCATCTCCAGACAAAGGGCTGCGTAAACAAGCACTTGGCTTAGAGTCTAACAGCTCAGCGACCGGGGCTAGTAATACAATCGTCGCCATGTCAAAGTCACTAAATCTCACTGAAAAACTCAATGAAGAGTGCGTACTTTGGAACAAAGCTTGCAAAGGAAATGAAACCTGGGCCGCGGATCTATTCTTTGGGAAGACGCTACCTGAACTCATGAAGGACCGCTGCTTCACTCATGAGGGAGAAGTATGCACAAATGGCACAAAGGGGGACCACCCGTGGCAGTTTGCCAGGATCAAGGATTTCATGAGGTCGGAAGAATGCGCAGCCGATCTAGCTCAATACGACAAAACGCACAATCTGACAGAGGAGACTGTCGAGAACGGGCACGATTGCTGTGGAATTTGCATGATAGAAGCCCAGGAAGTTCTTGTACACTACTGGCCAGAGCCTGATGCCAATACATCGTGTCTGAGTATCGTTGGAGATGGACCCCCCAACGGACTTTACCACGGCGCCACGACAGATGCACAAAGGCAGGCCTACTGGGGTTGCACTTCAGGCACGGAAACCATCACTACCGCAAAGATAAGGACACTGGGATTACATGATCTGTTGGTTAAGGAAACCATGGTCGATCCATGGGGCCCACAACCCTGCACTGAGGAAACATCAGCCGCCCCTGATGAAAAGTCAGCATCTTTCCATGCGCAACTGGTACCTCTATCCATTCAGCAAACAATTACCCAGAGTGCTGAATTGCCGGTAAGCACCGTGGTATGGAATAACTTCACATTGTAAGTCCCATGCCATCCGCTATTACCCGCCTATAATCATACTTATCCACTTATCAGTACTTCGCCCTCTATTTACGCGAGGTTCATGAAGGTCGCAGCTCGCGATCTTTGTGGAACACAGGGCATCTACGAGACAATGCTTTCTTTCACTCCCGGAGAACTCTCCACTATAGCAGGACCTCTGTACAACCCTGCGTATCAGGGCCTCGGAGATCCAAATTGGGCTACACAGCGATATGACTTTGGGGATCTGCCGTGTCCACCACAGAGCATTATGGTGAGTTATGATCTTGGGTCGAATTTGGCGCCCTCATAGCTGACGCCAAACTTCGCCAGGAACAAAATTGGTACAAGCCAGCACGCGGAGAGCCGTATAGACCTCTCCTCGCTATGCCCAAGCAAATCATGGACTTGAATACTTTCTTCAGTAAATGTACAGATGGTTTCTTCACTGGCTACGACCCCCCAAGGTCTCTAGTACCAGCATACGGGATGGCGGCAGCCACTACTACCACTTACACTCCCGTGGCTGAGCAAGCAACAGCCGCGCCGAGTCCTACTCAGGACTCACAACCCAAAGAAACTGCTGTCGCTGACCCGGGGTCCACTTCACAAGGAAGTCAGTCATCAGATAATGGATCAGGCTCACAGCAAGAAGGATCCAGTTCGGGGACTCAGTCAGATGACCCTGGAAATTCGGATAGTGCAGCGACGCAGCAAAGCGATTCTCAGGGGTCCGGGAACGATGTCGAAAATCAAAATAGTGATACTGGATCAGGACAGGAAGCAAACTCGAATGAATCCAATAACGCAGCAACCGGTAACAGTGTTACCCAACAAGAAGGAAGTGCAAGCAATTCCGACCAGCAAGGATCGAACGATGTGCTACCAGCTCAAGACATGTCGAACCTAACGCCCGAGGAAATGTCACAAGTAAAAAACGCTCTCTCTACCAGCCCACAAGGGTCACAATCAAACCCCTCAGATACCACAATTTCCCTCGGCGGCGCCGCCGACTCATCCTCAGCAGCCTCAATCGCCGCTCAAGCCTCCGAAGCTGGCGCCGCAGCCTCCAAAGCTGCTCTCGCTAACGGTGAATCGCCAGCACAAGCCTCTGCCGCTTCATCTTCCGCTTCAGCTGCCGCACAGGCATCTGGGGTTGCAGCCCAGGCCTCCGAAGCCGGCGCCGCAGCCTCTAAAGCTGCCCTCGCAACTGGTGCATCCCCAGCGCAAGCCGCCGCCGCTTCATCTTCCGCTTCAGCTGCCGCACAGGCATCTGGGGTCGCAGCCCAAGCCTCCGAAGCTGGCGCCGAGGCGTACAAAGCTGCTCTTGCCAACGGTGAATCGCCCGCACAAGCCTCTGCCGCTTCAGCCGCTGCATCCTCAGCAGCCACGATCGCAGCTCAGGCCTCTGAGGCCGGCGCTGCAGCTTACCAAGCTGCCATCGCAACTGGCGCATCACCAGCACAAGCTGCCGCCGCTTCCGCTTCAGCTTCCGCTGCCGAGCAAGCATCAGATATCGCAGCCGAGGCTTCCAAAGCCGGCGCTGCGGCTTACCAGGCTGCTATCGCTGAAGGCGAATCTCCAGCACAGGCCGCTGCCGCATCAGCATCTGCTTCAGAGGCCGCAGTAGCTGCTGCGTCCTCCGACATCAATGCCCTCGCTACACCGTCTCCAACCGCTGCCCCATTCGTCACAACAATCGGCGACCAAGCCATAACCGCCGTTCCGAACTCCGTGGTCTTTGCCGGCACGACGCTCTATCCAGGTGGTGCTGCGGCGACGATTGATGGAGAAGTAGTCTCGTTGGGACCGGATGGGGAGTTGGTGGTTGGAGGGAAGACGATTGATCTTGAGCGTTTGAGTGCGACTGCTTCTGCGAGCGCTACTATTACAACGGGTTCGAACGGGGCTGCTACGACGAGTACGGGTGGAGGTGCTGCGCAGGCGGGTACACAGTCAACGGCTGGAGCGAGCGCGGGGGGCGGGAGTGAGAGTAGAGCGGCGGGGAGGTGTAGGGTTGGTGTTGGGACTTGGCATGTGTTGGGAATACTTTGGGTTGGGGTGATGATGAGTTTTTTTTCATGAATATATTTTGAGGTGCACGTTCTCTTTGGGATGCATTAGCGGGGGATATTGGGAATCTTAAAGATAGATACGTATATACACATGTACTACGAAGCATGTTTTGAGAGCTTAAGGCTTAGAATGAATAGGAAATTTGATTCTATACAGATTATCTCTTTGATCTTGACTACGTGTATGTAGAACAACGAAGGGTTGTCAAAGGTTCATAGAATTAGAAGAGCTTTGCCCGCATTCATCCTTCTAATTTTCCGCGAGGCCATCAGGAGGTAACGCTCTGCTGTAAAGACAGTCAATAACGGGAGGGTCAACTACCCTATAATCGGGCTGATCTTTGTTAAAATAAGCCTTGGTAAAAAGCCTGTAGAGTCCGATTTTCAATAGCTACTTCGCGCATTAAAGACATATCATCGAAAAGCCAGGGTCGAGGACCAGTACCGGGAGTCGGTGGGACCTGCCTAGATAGGCTTAGTGGCTAGATATATGCCCGATCGAACGGCAAAGGGATCGGGTAGTTTTCGCACATAGAAAAATGCAAAAGAGTTGGCAGAAGACTGCAGACTCCCGGAACCCGCGTTCCTCTCACACAAAGTCATTCTTGAATGGGCTATACCCGAGAGATACGTGTTATGAGGTCTCTCTGCAGTGGAATACGTCAATTGTTCTATGAACCTTCTCACGAACCAAAAACTCGTCCTGTCAGACTGTCCCACACGACCGTATAAGAAGCACATGCAACTATGCTATCGCCATTGGAGCTTCGCCTGGTGCATGCGTCGGAAGTTTCTTGGTGGGAATGGTCAGGGTAGACACGAATGCGACACCAGAAAAGGCGACCGAGACTGCAAAGGCGGCCTTGATACCGACCATGTATGCCTGAAGGACTCCGGGAAGCACGTGCGGAGGGAAGACACCACGCAGCTCTGAAGCGCCTGTCAGGGTCACCAGATGCGGATCCACTCCTGGAGCCGTCTTGGGAAGAGTTGCGAGTAGTCTGTTGAGGAAGGCGGCCTGTCCGGCTGAAACGCTGAATGCGCCTCCAATTGTCTGAAAGACTGTTCGCCCTGTCAGTCAGCTTTTCTGAATCATACTCGAAGCTAAAGAAAATATGGATACGCACACAGAACGTTGGCCGTGACAGCCGGGATGTCTTTGGGTTCTACGCTCGCTTGGGCAATAGTCAAGCCATGCATAATGGCAAACGCCATGGAAGCTCCAGTGAAGACTTGATAGCCAATCCATTTCGCCGTCGAGGTGTCGATATCGAAAGTGTAGATTAGGCCAATTGCAACCGTAGCAAGCATTGAGCCGACGAAAAGGACTTGTTGAGCCCGACCCGTTATCGTCACCACAATTCCACCGGCGAGGGCGAACACGGCCGCCGAAAGCACGAGTGGTAGATTGTCGACGCCAGATTTCAAAGGGTCCACGCCGAGAATACTCTGGAAGTAGATGGGGAGGTAGTACAGCAGAACAATGTAGCTCCCCATGAAGAAGAATTGGTAGGGCGCCGTAGTTGAGAGTGAGCGCTGCTTATAGAGTCTCGGCTCCATCATGGCATACTCGCCCAGCCAGATCTCCCATGCCACCAGGGCGATGGCGAGGAGACCAAAGCCAACAAGAAGGCCAATCACGACGCTGCTGTTCCAGGGCAGGGTGTTTCCTCCACACTGAAGTGCTAGGATAAAGCAGGTTATGCTTCCTATGGCTAGAACGATCCCGATTGGATCGACATGCAACAGCTTTTTGGTCAAAGGCATTTGAGGCGGCGTCGCAGCAGCCGGAAGGTAGAAGAAGAAGAAGACGGCTACCGCCGCGACTCCTCCAATTGGAAGATTGATATAGAAGCACCACCGCCAAGTGACACGGTCAGTGAAAGCACCCCCAAGAAGCGGTCCCAGGACGGCAGCAAGACAGTAAGTCATTCCAATGACACCGATCATCAGCGGTCGCTTGGCTGGCCGCACGGTGAACGCGATAATACTAGTTCCACCCACCGACAGGCCGGCAGCACCCAACCCAGCTATTGCGCGTCCAACGACCAACGACTTGGAATTGGGCGCGACTCCACAGATCAGACTGCCGACCTCGAAAACGAACATGGATATCAAAAAGCTCCATTTGAGATCAAAGTGCGCGTATACCTTACCGGCAGAGGTCTGGGTAGCGCCGAAAGTCATGAAGTATGCCGCAGCATACCAAGACACATCTTTCAAGCCGTGGAACTCGTCAGTAATCTTGGGAATTGCCGTACCGATGATGGTCTAGACGCCTTTAGTCTCAGAAAGGTTCGTGCGGTGTTGACATGACTGAATCGAGTGCTTACCTGGTCTAATGCAATCAGAAAAACAGCGATAACAGACGCGCCTGCGAGGAGGACCAGTTTGAAGCCTTGGGGATACTGGTCATCACTCATGCCCTCAACTGCCTTTTCCAGGCTTGCGGTGTTGCTGTCGGTAATGGTGTGCCCATCGGGTTTGTTGATGGTCGAAGGTTTGGACATATCAGTATCTCTTTCAGCCATGATGGCCTAAGAGGGGATGATAGTGAAAGGAAGCGGAATCGTAAAGAGGAGTAAGTGGGATTTTGTTCTACAAGGTAAGAAAACAGTAGAAACTCTGTGTATCTCAACGGCAGCAATGGCTCTAACGCGTGGGCTGGGTGGTACAACGATCACAGATGAGTACAAAGCACAGCAGTTCGGGTAGGGAAATGGTAAAGAAGCTGGCTGGCTTGCGTGTTTGCCTTGCTGGATGGGATGGGCAATCCGACGGGTAGGATGGCAGCTTCCATATATTCAGGGAGGCTGACCTTGGATCGGAATCGGCACAAGTATACGGCCACCGGTGAAATAGAGTCGTCCATTATGAATACGAAACATTTATGGCGGTGCTAGAGTATACTCCCTTTTATTGTTTGGGCGTCAATCATTCATGGTTGAGCATTCGTGCACAGAACTTTTTCCGGCATTCTCATTGGCCAGTATGCACAGAACTTTTTCGGATATTTTCATTGGCTAGTCGAGGCCGTAGCTCTAAAGGCTAGCGTCTTAGTCTTATGTCATTGCACCGCTAAGCTACTCTAGGTCTTCCATACCTAAAGATCACCTACCTCACCTACTATCCTACTATATCACCCCTAGTCACCTTACTTTCCTTCTCGTGTTCGTTCTTCTTCATAATGCATGCTCGATGCGGATTCTCAATGATGATACTTCCTGTCGACTTCGACAATGCTTCCTGTGCACTACGATGATACTTCCTGTGCACTACGATGATACTTCCTGTCTACCAGGATGACACTCCCCGTGTTGGCCCCTCGGCCTGCATATTCGGTCTCACCTATCACGCCCGGCTCACGACTAGCGCTAGTGCATCAAGAGTCGGAGTGGGCCGCCAGGTACCCCGATATCAAACGACTTTATGTCACTGAGCGCCGGAAGCTGCGCTATGTCATCCAATACATGGAAAGGGAGCACCGCTTCAAGGCGACGTAGGCGGATCCCTTCCTTCATTCTTCGTCCCTCACAACCTGGCGCAGTCTGGGCTGCATGTAAAAGTGCCAATGGGCCGAATCGACTGTCAAAGCTGATCATGCATGCAGAAAGCAAATGTACAAAAACCGCTTCGCCAAATGGGGCTTCCAGAAGTACTCCAGAGGCTCGCCTGCAGCTGTGCAGACGTCAAAGAAAAAGGCCAGATGCAGGAAGCTCTGCCGAATTGAGGGGGTCGGCTCAATCTCGATGCCAGCGTTTCCCGCCCTCGCCCCCCATGATGGCCTGAAGCTCATGTTCCTCACCAGTGTTCAGACATGGGGTTTCTCATTCTTTGAGTCCGTGCAGTCTGGCGACGGCTTTCTAGCGTCATCCAAGGATCGACAGCATCCGGTAGATCAGCCACGCGTCAGCTTGACATTCAAACTCGTGATTGACCGACTGAATCGAGGCCATGGGGAATTGGCAGGCAGGATGGTTCGCAAGGCGTTCCTACTGCTAGAAGACTTGCTGATGCTTGGGGCGCCCGCCCTCGTTTGGAACCTGCTCGAGATGATGCACTACATGGTAGCACAGGGTCATGCGCATCTTTTCCAAATGCTGTTGACTCATCTCGTTGCATTGGCGGATGGTAGGATGCCTGACGCCCATCCACTCCCTACAATGCTGCGTAGTCTACGGGGCTTGATTGCGAGTTTGATCAGTGAGGCGTCCAACCCCAGCAGCCCTTCATCGTCAATCCCATCCTCTTCGCCATCTTTCTTGAGCAACAGCGATGGAGCAACGACTACCGTCGACCCCTGCCTCCTCGTTAGTACCCTCCCGTCTCTGATAGGACATGCATGGACTCTGAACGCCAAGATGCTCTTCGACCATTTTGACCCTGAGCTGATCGAGCTCTACTGCCAACTGTTCTGTGACTCGTGCTCGATTAATCTTCCAGGACCCGTCGCTGACGCTGCGTTCCACTTGCTTAGGCAGATCGAGACGCGGCAGAAGCCCAGCGTCGCCGCAAAGGCCGACCTAGCTAATGGGTACCTTGTGAATGACCTACTCGAGGAAAAAAAGATGCTTCGAAGCCTTCTTGCCCCGCGGAGGGACGCCTCCCCCCCGCAGGATTACGAGATGCTCCGTATCAGCAATATCGCGGCACTTTGGGAGCACGGGTGTTTGATCCTTAACAACAGGGTTGGTCTCCACGGTAGCGCCAACACATTTATAGGCATTTTGGCGACCCTGGTAACGGCCAGAATACTCGAGGAGTGGCCAGCCGTCACGAGACGTTCGAGCAGAGCTAAGAGCGAAATGTTAAAGGTACCACGCATTTCTGCGGCAAACGTCGCGTGTGCTATTAAGATTTTGATGGACGTTCACAATCAAACCAGTAACAGTGGACTAGGGGTATCCTCGGACAATGTTGAGCGGATTCGCACTCTCGTGGCTCTTCGCGAGTACGCTCACGGCGAGACAGATCCCCACGTTATACGGGAGTTGTGGATGCTGGAAGACGAACTTATAGCGGCGGGTGAGTCTGGAGAGGCAGAAGAAGTGGGACGAGATGCATATCGCCGGTTGGAGAAGTATCTGCAGGAGATTCCTGTCGGTTCTGCATGAGTATTCAGTAGTACTAGCGATCTTCGGTTGCAGATACAGTTCAAGATTGAATCGCTATAACCTGCTCGTAGCAGCTATCTAACCTACGTTGTGACGTTGCTGTACTATCATGATCAGGGTCGAAACCGTTCTTTACACGCTAAAACATGTAGTAAGCCCCTCACAAATCGCGAAAGAAACCATCAGGCGCGACGCATACAGCTTTGCCGACCTTTTTGTCTGCGCGGTCAACGCGACTCAGATTTCAACGAGACCTTGTCAGCATTGAGCCATTATCTTAGTCTTTTGTCAAGACTCTTTGATCCCCTCAGATGGAATTCCTTGCCCTTATTAGTCTTGCTCTCAGCGCTTATCGCTCCCTCGCCATCAGGCCTGACGCAGTTGATAGCGAGTTCCCGACCATGTGTTGACTGACGATACCAAGAACTTAGTTTTCCAGGATAACATCCCACAATAGCGATGACACCTGATTTTATTGTAGCAGAGAGACCTTGGACCTTGGTCTAATATTAGACGTCAACAATTGTCCGATGTTCCGGTTTGCCCGAGGCTCGGTACCACTGAAGCTGGTGGATAGCAAAGTTCTATAGATGACGTTGGTCAGGAAGACTTGAGAATATTGTTTGTACCTATGGTTCTGGGGATGTGAGCGTCAATTGCGTCGAGTCTCAAATTGTAATATATTCAAGAAATTGAAAGGCTTGTGTATAGTTGCTGGATGAGTTGACACTTTAAGCAGGACTCAAAATGCTTGCCCATTCTCAATCTGAGAAAGCAGAGATGCATCATCCTAAACTAAGTGCACCCCAGGGTTTGTTGATGAGACCTGGGTTTGGTTAGAGATGACAGGTAACATCTTTTTCATATGAAGCTTTTGATGATTGGAAAAGAGAAGAGTCCTTCCATAACAATAATGAACAGCTCTAAAAGCAATCAACCCCAACCCTACACCATCAACCCATCATCCCATCATCATCCCATCA
>JASZXT010000594.1:0-16790 GCA_035521555.1 Lecanoromycetidae sp. Uapishka_2 | reverse complement strand
ATGGGGGATGTGGGGATGGAGGGTGGGGAGATGGCATGCAAGCGTGCGTGAGGTCGGTCTTGTGGCGGCTTGTCGGATGGGGGAGAGATTTTATGAATATTGATTTAGATGTTTGCTTATTTTGCCAAGTTCCGAGCATATGGAATGAAGGCAGCCAAGTAGGTGAATAAATATGTCCGATGTGTTGAATCGCCGTATCTGCTCTTCAGTATTGTAAATGATTTTTTTTGGGTGGGGAGGTTGGGACTTATAAATTGTTATTTAGGGGGCATTTAGTAATGGGAATGAGGGCATGTGTTGGAATTTAAAGAAGGAAATTTGGATGGGTGTAGGTGGGAGATATGCGAGGGATGTATTGTTTGATGTTAGCTGATGTGGGTGCTGGGGTTACGAAGGTAAGTAGACTATGCGTGCGCGGGATATGAGGGTTGTAGAGGAACGATGTGAGGTGTCTCATTAAAAGGATTTGAGAGAGAGGATGTAATCGCTTTTTGTTCGGTAGATGGAAGATGAGGATCGACGTGGACGTATCCTGATCCAGGAAGAGCAAGTATCTTCATGGGTAGAGAGTTGCGCATCGATTGGGCGTACTGCAATAAATCTTTGTGGTTTTCGGGCTCACCGAGACTGAGTCATCTTCCGCACTATCCACATTCCACGCTCCTCTAACCGCTACGCTTGAGATGAAAATCCAAGTCGCCCAAAGAAGCTTCGGCCTGACTATAATCTGGAGCCTGAGCGGATTATCAGCTTTATCTTTCAAAATATTTCTGGGCAAGAAAGAAGAGAATCATTTGCTGTGTGAAGCTTTGATCTAGCTCCACAATCTCATGATTCGCTGAGAAGTTTGAACCTCGGCCACTTCCTCGAAGGTTCAAAATCACCTGGACTTCTTTCAATTCATATCCTGCGAAAAGATGCTCACCGACAGCCCACAAGACGTTTCTCAATCGTGGACCTTTGGCGAGATACCATCGGACATTGGGAAATTCTTCACTTCCTCAAACCTGAGCTTATCATAGTCATCGACTTTGCGCTGTTTTTCGGTCTTGCCCTCGCCGCTGGATGTTTGGTGTGCTTTCTTGGAAAAGGGAACATAGCTGGGGCCGTGTACCTGCGGAAGCTGACGGCGAAGCTCAAGAAGGTGGACGTGGGTGAGGGTCATGATGAGCTTTGATTGGAGGGGGAGATGGATGAAGAAGCTGTGGATGCACAGCATTTGTATGGGAACTAGCTCGGTGGCGAGTTGTTCGATTTGTAATGGCCGAGGATCTTGACGCGATGTAGCCTTAGTGATTGAAGAAGCTCGCAACACACGATGCCGGTTCCGAAATTGGAGGTGCTAATGGTGATAAATACTGCTGAGACATCTGTGATCTGCTCGACAGGGGGTAAGAAAGCATCGTCAGGCTTGTCTTGAGGGAAAAGATGTGTACCCAATATGACAGAACATGTCATCATTCGTCAGACCATATCTTGTTGTACTCAGGCATCCGCTCTTGGAATTGTTTCACAACCTGAGAATAGAAAATCTTTTGCACCCGAGGATCATCTAATGTATACTCATCCAGGCCTAGCCCAAAGTCACAATCTAGACACATTCGTATGATGCGTCCATACAGCGTACCCAACTCACGACCAGCACGTCTTTTGAGCAGCAACAATTGCTGTAGGTCAGCGACTCCATTGAGCTGAGAATCTGCGACGAGGCTCTCGAGCGTGTCTTCAAATTCGATTTCGAGGAGTACAATGCCAAGGCAGTACAGCATCTCGTTCTTGATCCATCCATCTTTCGATAGCAGATTCTTCTCTGGAGCTTTATCTTTTTGTCGCTGTAGTGAATGTAGATGAGGACCTTTTAGAGATCCTGCCTGTCTGGGATCATCAGAGCCAAAGAAAAGAATGTTTTCACTTTTCAGCTCGCTTTGTAACCATGGCGTGGAATGATATAAGAGCACCGCTAGTGAAAGAGCGCCTGCTAAGCGCCATTTGTCCGGTTTGGGTAGATTTTGCTGCCGCCGATGACTGGCTATCGTCTTTGATAGCGACATAGTGCCCCCGGAGAGGGTTGAAGGGGCTGCTTGACGGGCGTAGACCATATATTTGTCTGTGCCAAGGCCAGTGAGATAGCCTACGCAAGCATTGCTGTCATTGACGTTGCTCGACGTCTCTAGAATGCATCGACATAGATTATCGACCGATCCTAGATCCGGTATAATCGGTTCTGTTGGCGTCTTTTGGGCCCTCACGGGTAAGCTACTTTGTGGCGGTATTACTGACTTCAACGCATTGGGCCTATCTGCGCTTGGTGCTTCGGTATGTTGCCCTTTGAACTTCTTGAGAAGACCACGAAACCCTGAAGGCCGACCTGCTTTCTCCTTCTCCTTCTCCTTTCTAACAAGTCCGGCAGACGTTTGTCGATGTATCTGCACAGGCTTGAACTCTTCAGGATCTTGTGGCTCACTAAAGCGAACTGTCGTCTTATCCGTCTTCGCCGCAATGGTTGTTGCTTGAACCGTAGACTCGATAGCAAGCAGTACGGGATTTTGATAAGGTGTCTTACTTGTTCCTGATACGGACTGATCATTATTACTGTACGTCAAAGCCATGTCAAAAGACATTTTTGGTGGAGCGTCCAGGTACAATTCGGAGGTTTCAAGGCAAAGACGGAGGTTGGCAGAGTGCTCCGTATGGGTTGGGCAAGACCACAACCTTACCAAATGATGGTGTAGAGTCTTTGATGCAGCACGAAGCTTTTTGATCTTGTCCAGGCTCTTGTCTGTTGATTGCTCATCTCGTGATGTCTGTGCTGGAGCCCCTGCAGAGGTTACAGAGTCAGCATGTCTCATTCTCCATTGGATTCGAATGGGCATATTTTGCAGGACATGAAAGTCATGGGGGTGCAACTCAGAACGACTTGAAGCCTTTCTCAAGCCTTATCTGTGAAGTTTCTCAGATCAATAACTTGAACATCGAGCTCGAAGAGGAGCGAACATTACTTAAGTCAAAAGACTTGTTTGGTGGCCTATTACTACCCGAATTTGCTCCCAGTCTATGTCTTGAGGCTCATAGACCACTGAATGCAAAGCAAAATGTTTTAAAGCGGTACTCACAAGAGGCATTGAAGCGCACAATTTGTTGAGAAATGGCTAGAAATGCTTGGTTGCGGTGTCGCAAATCGTTGATCTTCTCGTTCAGGGAGTCTTTCTTTAGACTAAGCTTCAACTTTTGCTTAACGTGTGACTTCCAGGCTTTTACGTCGATAGGCTCTTCCTATCCGCACTTCAGCATGGCTGTAATGCATCAATCTATCATGAAACATGAAGTGCTTTTGGCGAACAATAGGGTGTGTTTGGAGATATAGATATGTAGAGGATTGCCAAAGCACTTACGTTGATCTTCGAAGGCCTTGTCAGACCTTCAGGAAGATGTTTGGTTTCTTCGTATATCTCGTCCAGGGAAGTCTTGATAAGCTGTAGGATGTCTCGAAGCTGGCCATAGTGGGGTCCAATAGTACTTGAGACATTGAGATCTAGATTGCGATCCGATTTGATAACATTGCGGAGGCTGTGGGATGAGTCATTAAGCATATCCTCGAGTTCGCTATAATACTTGGAAGTCAGTTGTGCCCTTCCAGAATAGGAAGTGAACATCGAAACATGTCTTAGGGGTAGGACACCCATTGAATATGCTTTACGTGTTCGCGTAGAGGGCTTGATACGACAAAATGCATTTTCTCTGGAGATGATTGACATACTGGCCATCCACGAAGCGCGACAAGATCCAGATGCATTCATTTTGAAATATATCACGCTGAACATTCAGCTCGGTCGTGAAAGTTTTTAGGGCCTTTGAGTATTGTCGGTATGTGACAATCGGCCCAACGATTTTCTCGTAATCCTCTATAGCAGTGATGATGAGAGGAAGAACCCCGAAGATGACCCCGACGACCTCAAAACCAGACATAGCATATATATATGTATGTATGTGTTTGGTTCGGGTAGGATATCATTGAAAAGAAAATTTCCTGATTAGACAAGTAATCAGCACACGGCGCGATTGTGAAGGCTGCGGAGAAACCTTGAGACTCGACTTACACAACGACAGTAGATTTTGAAGCCTGGTTAGTAATGCGCATGTGAGTCTCGGGTTGAAGAATGGCTCGCTCATCTACTTGACAATTTTGATCGACTGCATTCTGTGCAGCAATTCTTAAAGATGAACTCCCGCTTCTGGGTCAAGACAGCTGCATCATTATATTAGACTGTCGCTTATCGTAACGCAAAGCGTCTAGGCCAAGTTCTAAGGTAACGCAGAAATCCTTCAAATGCCGCCGACTCGAGAGAGGCAGCGACTGTTGTTATCGAAAAGCTTTCGAGCCCCGCCGCAATTCTGGCCCCCAAAAAAGAGGACTAGAACTAGTCCTAAGGTAGGCTAGAACTATGTCACTAGTTGGTCCATTAGTGCTGCTTAATGAACCATGGATTATCCGCGCTCGACGATCTCGACTGCCTAAACAATCCCACTGCGGCTACTATCCTACTGTAACCAGCTCGAGGCACACACGCATTTTCTCTTTGCTGTTTTGACGGGTCATACCAGAGGAAGGTAGCAAAAACCCAGCACTAGAACGAGAAAAGCCAGACGGAAGCAGCGCGGAGAGCTATCAAGCGGAGCATAATCGTGGTCTATCATGGTCTTGATCTCCCTTTTGCCGCTCAAATTGACCGCATCAAGGCTCGAACCCATCAATTACTCTGCTATCAATCGGGCAAAGTCATGGAGGCTGAGCTCTCCAGCGAGGTTGGAGCCGTAGGTCGGCTCTTCAAGAGTTGCATCGATCTGTACTGGGCGCTAGTGCAAAGGATCCTGATTTTGAAGTTCAAAGAACCGCAGAAACAGGCCTTGCGTGACGCGTTTGGGAAGTTCTACTTTTGGGGCGATGGCTTCTACCCTTTTGATGGACGTTTGGATGAAATACTTGCCAATTCGAACAGACTGAGGAATCGTGTACTTTTAGTGCTCATCGATATTGGGGAACTACTTTGTCATGAGAAGACAGGGCTTTTCGCTTTGATCGGTAAGACTTTCGATGATGATAAGCTCAACCATCAACGACAGGAAGTTCGTGCCCTCATAGAAGGTATCCATGAGAGCCTTGACGATGCAAGCGGCAGCGGGAGTGAAAGTGACAGTGGTTCAGACGTCAGCGAGGCCGGAAGTCTCCTTGAAGACATCATAAGCGACCTACGATCTCGGTGAGTGAAATTCGTGGGTGTTTCCTAGTGTCCTTTGGCTTGTGAATTCAATGACACCTGATGGCCATGGGAGTGAATTGCAGCCGTTGCCCAGTTGTAGTCTCTTCTAAGACTTCTTCATAAATTACAATTGGCGCCAAATATTGAGAACGCTGACTGACATGCCGACAGTAATCAATGCCTTTTCGACCTCAGTGGCTCACTAGAGCGCCCTGCTGCAGATGCAGATCTGGAGGAAATCCGACATACGGACATTTCAAATTTCAAAGTTTCTGGGCCGGCGGAGGTATGGACCCGCAAAATCGTAGATAACTACCCAGAAATCGATGTTACGCTTGCTGAGCGATTAGGCGAGGCCAATTGGCAGAGATATCAGCGTGTTTCGAAGAAGTTGGATGATGCAGAACCGTTCGAGGATAAAAGTGAGAGTGAGGATACTGACGATGAAAGCGACAGAGTAGGAGATCTGCCAGAATTTACGGAGACTACAAAATCAAGTGCAGACCCAAGTTCCATCTTCAGCTCAGTAGGCAGACAGACCAACACCACTGGCACGTCGGTCTCCAAAAATGACTTTGACTACTCTTTTCCCTTAGCTAGGAAGCGGCGTATAGCCAAGGATCTCCGGTCCCAAGCAACTTATACCTCAGTCGTGACAAACGACCAAGGGGAAAGAGGTTGGCTGAAGATTCCGGCTATGCCAAAAGCTGTGGGATTGGGTAAAAGCTTTCGCTGCACGGTTTGTGGTGATAAACAAAAGGATATCATTAATCAAACAACTTGGAAGAAGCATGTCTTCACTGACCTCGAACCTTACATCTGCACGTTCCAAGATTGCAAGGGCGGCATCGCCTCCTTCACGACCCGCAAAGCCTGGGCTGATCACGAGTTCTCAGTACATCGGACGACCAAGATATGGACGTGCAATGATTGCGCAGCTGAGTTCCGTGAAAAGGCCGCTTACCGAGAACATGCATATGGTAATCACGGAAATGTGCTCATGCGAAACCAATTGGAAGCATTGATTAATTCTTCCGAGAAACAGGTTGGCGTCAGTGAGGACAACTCGTGCCCGTTCTGCTCAGAAAAGCCTGGCACTAAGAGTCGAGCTTTTGCAATGCACGTTGGTAGGCATATGGAAGAAGTTGCGTTGGCAGTACTTCCTCGAGACTCTGGACTCGAAGATGATCAGGGGTCGATCATGTCTGCAGAGACGATGCCGAGACTGCAGAGCGAGCCTGACGGAGGTAGCCCGCGATATGTCGAGTCCTCGAGCCCAAAGGCGTTATTCGAAGACTTCCCCAGAAATGTGCCCACAATCCCTATTGAGACTTACCAAGATCTTGCAAAGAGGATAGAAATGCAAACATCTTGTCTGAAAGAGATTTTTGTACAGAAGCACAAAGCACAACTATTTTATGCCCTCAAATTATATGTGCTCGATTTTGAAGGACAGCACTTGGGTCACCAAGAAATCTCTAATGTTGTCGGCGTGTCTCTCAAGGACTCCGATGGCGATGAAATACCCTCTGACGCGGTGATAAGCTTCTTTCAAAATGATCGGCCGAAGTGGTACTCAGATGTCATATCAAGAAAGGATGAGTGGGAGCGTCTAGCCAAAGAGAGCTATGCGGATTGGCTGTCAGGTTTTACTGTTCGTGTCCCACGTGAGGCTAGAGAATCGACAGAGGCCGAGAAATCAACAGAACAGCCACCGGACCCTCCCAAGTTGCCACTGCTGGGGTTTCAAGAGCATCGTACCGCAGGTTCCCGTATAGGTCTTGACGACTTCAATTTTTTAGCTACAATCGGCAAAGGTAACTTCTCGAAGATCATGCTAGCAGAAAAGAAAGTCTCCAAAGAAGTGTTCGCAATCAAACTCATCAAAAAGGAATTCGTAATTGAGAACGACGAGGTGCCAATGACTAGGGTGGAAAAGAATGTGCTCCTGCGAGCAACACGGGAACAACATCCTTTCATTGTACATCTGCACGCAACCTTTCAAACAGAGACAAGGCTGTACTATGTCATGGAATACGTGGGTGGTGGAGACTTAATGTTGCACATCCAACGAGGGCAGTTCGGCACGAAGAGATCAAGGTAAGCCGATGCGGCGGCAGTAAGGTGCGGTGATGTAGCCCTGACTGATCTAATGACCGCAACAGGTTCTACGCCGCCGAAGTATGTCTAGTCCTGAAATGGTTACATGAGCAAGGCATCCTATGTCGAGATCCCAAGCTAGACAATATACTCCTTGGAAAAGACGGCCATATCAAAGTCGTCGATTTCGGGCTTTGCAAAGAAGGCATGCAGTACAGTAGTAGGACTAGGACTTTCTGTGGCACTCCCGAATTCATGGCACCAGAGGTGAGTAATTTCGTCTGAGTCTACTACGTCATATAGTTCGTCAGTATTGACTGATAATGCTTCAGATCCTCTTGGACAAGGCATACGGCTTTCCAATAGACTGGTGGGCGTTTGGTGTTCTCCTCTATCAGATGCTTCTGCAGCAATCTCCGTTCCGTGGCGAAGATGAAGACGAAATTTATGACGCTATCTTAGCCGATGAGCCCCTTTATCCACCACACATGCCAAAGAACTCTGTGCATCTCCTCCGACTATTACTTCTCCGAGATCCAGAGCGGAGGCTGGGTAGTGGCCCTGACGACGCATATGATGTTATGCAGCACGTGTTCTTCCAAGAAATCGATTGGGACGATCTATATCATAAGAGAATTCCTGCGCCGTTTATCCCAACGATCCCAAGAGACACGGATACTAGTAATTTTGACAGTGAATTTACAAGTGCAACGCCGGTGTTGACGCCGGTGCAGTCAGGTAAGCCGCTTTGATACATCGCAGGCAATGATTGGGGATGACCACGCCGCTAATCCTTCTCTGATCGACAGTACTCAGTCAAGCCATGCAGGAGGAATTCAGGGGCTTCTCTCAGCCTTGAGGTAGAAAGTCGTGACACAAGAGTCGTGGTCAGCCTCATTCCTTGGAGGGAAAGCTCGCCCCGGCGCAGACTTATGCAACGATCTAATCAGCTAATAAGACTCTGGCAAGCTTGACATCTATCGTAGAAGCATTTGCAGATACGCTGACACGAAAATGGGGACGTGGTAACGAGGGGAGTTAAGGCTACTGAAAGGCTGACCAATCTGATTGCCAGTGTAACACCGTCGAATGGACGCTAGTGGCGAGGACTTTGGTCATGGTGCATGGCAGGTAATACCCGCTGTGACTTAAGGTGGACATGGGATAGTTTTGGCGAGATAACGGTTGGCTGCACTACACAAGTTCGCCCCTGTCGGTGTGACTGAGTACATGGGCCTACTAAACGTCGTACAAACACTACCTAGCAGAGAGTTCATGCTACATTTACATCGACAAGTGTTTCAAGTATTCGAACTTCGCAACCTCCTACAATTTAGCCTTCCAGCATTCCCAAAAATGTCACCCAACCCCATCACAACAGCAGTAGTGACAGCAGCAGCGACCGAAACAGAAAATGCGCTCACCATGGACGACTTCAGCTTCAGCAATTTACCAGCAGCCGTGTTTGGCGCCGTCAAAGTCACCCTATTCTTCATTCTCCTTGGTTCAGGTGTTATACTACTTCTCATTCTTACAGTCCTCCTCATCGCATGGACCCCAAACCTGATTATATGGGCTATCGAATACCTTCACACGAAGAGAAAGAATGGTGAACTCTTCTGTACCCCAGATTTCATTAGAAGAGCGATGAAGTATCTAAAAGATAGGAGGATCAAGGGTGGCGAGACTACCGCTTCGAGTGAGAGCCAAGGAGAGGGGATTTTGATGCAAGATCTTGAAGTTGGAGAAGAGGAGGCTGCGGGGCAACGTTTGATGGATGGAGAGGGCGGTGTTGAGGGTCAAGAGGAGCGAGATGGAGAGGATGAGCTTCCGCCGAGATATGATGGTTTGTGATTGCTTGTTTAGGGCCAAGATGAAAAGTGAATCGATACCACCATCCTCAGCTCTCACCATCCCGCCGAAACAACAGTTTTCACTTCTACAGAGCCAGAAGCAGCACCCTCTATGGGTAGCTTGCCCGTCAACGTGCAAAACGCGGTTCCAGACGAACTTCTATTGGCTCTCTTCCTATTTCATATCACTGCGACATACACCGTAGACGCCTCAGCTCAAAAACGCGTGGATTGGCGTGGTAAATGAGTTCGATACCATCATGTCCTGGTTTACTAGCCTCTTTTCAAATTTCCTGCCCCTGCGATCACTATTTTGCCAGCTCCAAATCCAAAATCTGAAGAAGTGGTCTAGTTGCAGGCTATACACCCCACAATTATCGAAACCATCTGGCTCATTTACGGTAGAGGCAGTCAAGTGAAATGTTATGGGTAATCTCATTTTCTGAGTCTCAAAATGGATTATGAATCAGGCTCAATGTCTATATGTTAATGACAGAACTGCTCGAGAACAACCACACAATGTAGTCATCTTAGTACTGAGACGGAAAATTGAAGGCAGGCTCTCAGAGCTCATGGAATTTGCCTGGTTCTGTGTAACTCAAGCTCAACGATCCTTGAATTCTTTGAACACTTGTGCAACAGTCTGAATGTCTGTCTTTCGCAGTACTCACCTACTTGTGAAATAATCAAATCTCCTACCATTAACAATGCTCTCTATAATTTATGTATAACCCATATATTCCTAGTCATAGACCGATTTCTTCCGTCTGACACGGAACGAATGGTTATCTTCAGACCAATGATCCCAATGTGGAAGAGGCCGAAGGGTCCAGATTCCTTCAGGTTGGCGCATACATCTGAGAAGACAAAGTTTACATTGACTCTGATGGCGAGTGCTGCAACAGCTCCTACCCGCTTATAACATTGTGGAGCGTTTTCAATAATTCAAAAGAGCAATGCCTTGTGGTCCTGTGGATGATCATGGTTGGTGCTTGAGCCCTACTCGTGAAAACCGAAAGTCCGTCCTTGCCTATCTGGGAAGACCAATGAAAGCTTGCACTTGGCCAATTCTAGCTAAACGATAAAGTTTGATTGGCGTCCTCACCGTATTAAAGGACGGACTTTCGATTTTCCCGAGTACTCACCGTAGGACATTCGCCTAGATCGCTAGCACAGCGCCATATCGGATAAACTTCGGGCTTACGCATATCGTATCTGTTCAAAGCAGGTGCCAGTTTTTCCATTTTCCTAAGTTAACTATGGTGCTTCTGGATAAGTGATATAGTAAGCAACTCAGCATCGAAACACACTTCCTAATACACAATCTAAGGATCAAACCCTCCCCCATAAACGCAAGTGAAAATTCAGTATACTTTTCACTCAACCATACTTCCGCTATACCGGTATGGCGTACGCCTCTATGACTCACTCGCACAAATCTATCTCATAGCGATTCCATGAGACTTATCTCATTGCCACGCTATCACGATGACTTCAATCTCCGTCTACGGCTATGATCCTGAGATGCTCGCTTTTCGTGTAAACATGGACGAGAAAAGAATTGGGACCGAGAGCGGTACAGTGGAGGCTCACAAATCAACAGCGGGATGCACTTCATTCCCCTTCCTCGAGCTGCCTTACGAGGTACGTGCACACATCTACAGTTATGTGTTGCCGAATACGAGCCATCATCCAAACCATGGCCCAGTCTGGCATCGTGGTACAGCGCCAATTTGGTTAGCCAGTCGCCAGCTATACAATGAATGCATCCCGTTATTCTACGGAAGTTGCACTTTCCGCATCGATGTCCAATTTGAAGGTGTCACCTTTCTATTTCGACGGGCTCAGCAGGGACGACATTCTGTACTGTATCCGAAAAGTAC
The DNA here is from genome assembly GCA_035521555.1 of Lecanoromycetidae sp. Uapishka_2. Taxonomy (NCBI): domain Eukaryota; kingdom Fungi; phylum Ascomycota; class Lecanoromycetes; species Lecanoromycetidae sp. Uapishka_2. Next base: position 5,696 of record JASZXT010000594.1, on the reverse strand, counting down.
TTGTGATTTTCCGGAGAAAATTGCAGCTCGAAATCGACCACTACTGCGGAAATTCGAGATCCACTTGCATCAAATGGATAGCTATACGGGAATGATCAAGTACAACTACAGCAACCCTGAGTTTCTTGCGCTGGGCTTGAAAAAGCAGGTTGAAATGCTATGCCAAGAGTTGCAAGAGCTAGAGGAGATTCATGATATGCAGATCTACTGTGATGGGGGTGACGCCGCCAGCTGTGATGCCCTTGCACCATTTTGGGGACTGCGAAACACCCACAATATTTGTGTCACAAGCTCTGTCATGGATCCTGAGCAAGGCACATATGCTTGCATAGCGACTTTTCAAAATCATCTCCAAGGTGCCTTGGAAAAGAATTCGCAACTACGTCTGCCATCATAGCTCCGCCAAGCCGTCTATGGGGTCTTACTCTCCCACACAATCTTTCTCAGATCAGGAACCAGGAATGCCGCGGTGGTAGTAATTGTAAGTTCAGAACGTCCACGTCGATCTAATACGGTAACGATCAACCGCATGCAACAAAGACAGTAGCTCTCGGCGCGCCATTCCCAACTAAGCCCCAGGGGACATGGGCAGGTCAAACACCTACATTTACTTTCAGTCTGGTAATATCGACTAACTGAGAAGATCTCTCTACATTCTTCGCACCTATCACCTATCATATTGGACTGTATCCAAGGACCTCATGAATATCTTGATCACCGCCGACGGAGCTGGCTCCTTTGAAGTTACTGGCCTACTTGCCCAACTATCATTAACTTGGATGCATCGACACAATCTCGGGAGGATGGTGCGCATTTGGAGGGCCTCCAAAATACCATGTCGCCGTAATGAATAACCAAAACGCCCCTATCCGCCAATGGAGCCTGCAATGAAGGATAATAGGAACATGGTTAACGTCGCTGTTGTTCACACCAGTAGGTGCAAATGTTTTTCTAGGAACAAGAATGTGACCGAAATACCTTCAATCTACCGCTGAGCATAATGGGCATACCGAGCTGTCTAGGTTGATCCACAATTGAACGAAATACCTGAGAAATGCCTTCGCTCGTTCTATACTGACAAGGGTCCTAAATCACACTTTGACTTACGGATTACTGCTGTGCACCTATATTTGGAGAGATTCAAGTACAATTCCTGGTACGTCGTACGTGGCTGGTCTGTAGAGACTTCCTGATTTCTATGCGATGTCAAGAGAAGTGGGAGTCTTGGATACTCATTCAATTTACTTGAGACGAATATGGTAGAATATTCAACTTCACTCTAAAACTGCAGGAGCCGTCGTATATAATTCGGTGAAATTTCAAGCCCGAAATGCCTTTAAATGCGAACAACTTAACCCTCAAGGCTATCACTTGTCTTGACGGTCCGCCTGGCTATTACCCTGCACTTGCACAGACAAGACCACGATCCCCGCACATTCTAAACGGTTTTGATATGTATTGCTACGAGCGAGGTCTCACATAAGACCTCAACAGCTAGTGCTGACATCTACCCCGCAACGCGAATAATTAGGCTCGGATTCATTGCTCTGTTCTGTTTCTTTCTTCGTCAACTATGGTGCTCTCTACCATCGTATACAGCATTGGCATCCTGACATGCTTCTCCATTCTCTTCAAGCTTTTCAATTTCATTCATCTCCACACACGCGCCTCTTCCCTGCCCCGCTATCGACAGAAACCCAACTCATGGGCGCTCGTGACAGGTAGCTCTGATGGCATTGGTCTCGCAATCGCTAAAGAACTTGCGTCTAATAGTTTCAATGTCATACTGCATGGCCGAAACCCTACAAAGCTGGAGAACCTGAAGAAGCAGCTTAGCCATGACTTCCCCAAAATCGAGTTTCTTTCCCTTGTACTTGATGCCTCAAGCGCCCTCTCTGAAGAGCAGATCTCCGAGTCAATCAGGTTGCTTCAAAACTTGCACCTCACGGTCCTCGTCAACAATGTAGGAGGCACAGAAGCAGTGATGAACCCTGCTGTACGACCTTTTTCAGAACACAGCCGCCAAGACATTGACAAAATTTTCAACCTCAACACCATCTTCGCTTCCCAGCTCATACGGGCTCTGTGGCCAATGCTACTCAAAAACACACCAAGTCTGATCATGAACATATCCAGTGCCGCCTCCATAGGATTTCCGTATTGCACCGTCTACAGCGGCTGCAAAGCTTACATCGAATCCTTTACGCGCGCTCTCTATGCTGAAGCTCACGCCGAGATCAATGATGTGGAAGTCTTGGGTATAGTCGTGGGTAAAGTTACAAATGTTGGTCATAGGAAAGAGCCAGTCAGCTTTGCTACGCCGGATGCGAGAACGATGGCTAGAGCGGCGTTGGGGAAGGTGGGGTGTGGGAACGCTGTTGTGTCAGGCTATTGGGTACATGCCTTGCAAGTGGCGGGTTTTGGGATATTGCCTGAGTGGATGCTTGTGAGGGTTATGGGGATGGTGATGAGGGGTTTGGAGGAGAGTAATAGGAAGGAGCAGATGCGGAAGATGAGTTGATTATGGATTTGCTGCAACTGAGAAATTAGGAAGTGGCATCTTGCGTTTCGATTATACGAAAGACTGCTTTCAGTAGTCACTCTTACTGCGCTATAATATGTTGATGCTCTTGCTAGGACATGGGCTTCTTCCTTTTCGTTCGATGGAGGATCAAGTATAAAACAAAGCCGCATCAAAGCGCTGATTAGAATAGAAGACTGGGAAAAGCCCATCAAACCCTCAAAAAAATTGAGATTGGCAGGAAACTGTCGCCTCGCAATCTCGCAATGTCAAAACGAAATATTAACCGAAGTTCTCCCGCACAAGCGTAGAGGCAGGGATTCGCGCTCTGTCACTTAACGCGTCTCGCGAATTCAAGACAATTCGTTGTTGCTCGACACATAGTACGATTCCTTGCGACACAATGGCGACAATTACTCAGCAACGGATACGTGGACGTCCAGCACGTAAGAAGATCAATTGCTGCTACTGCCACATGCTAACAGCGTCGTCTAGATCCTGCCGGCCCTACCTTCCTCGCATACACTCCGAATGGCAAGCAATTGGTGACAGCTGGATCGAACAATGTGGTCAGAGTGTATCAGACAGGTTTTGATGGCGAGCCTACGAACTTGGACGACTGTCAGGAGGATAATACCGCACTCGCTGCTACGGTGGGTATGGACAGGCTATTCCGCCGGACGTTGGCTGACAGAAAGCGTAGAACGACTTCTTTCTTACCGGCTCCGAAGATGGGACGGTCTGCATGTATACGCTGGATACATACACATACGAGAAGATGCTCACACGATGCACATTGCCGATCCGAGATATTGCACTCTCACCAGACGGTCAATGGGCAGCGGTAGCTAGCGAGTGGGCTTTCGCGGTCTCACCCACGAAAAACATGGTCGCTGACATTGAATAGCGAGCTTGACGTGAAAGTAGTCAATATAATGGATACATATAGAGTCTTGTACCTGCGGGGGCTACCAAAGCCGGCGAAACACGTCTCCTTTGACCCTAGTGGTTCATACATCGCAGCATCATCCACAGATGGCATTGTATACATCTACAGCCTGAGCAAAGAAGAGCCAGAGTTGGTGAGAAAAGTCGACGGGCTGATCCGAAGCCTTGAGATTGAGTCCGAGTCAAGTTCACGTGCTATTTGGCATCCAGATGGTCGAGCGTTCGCGGCGCCAACAGCGACACGGGATATTCAGGTTGTGTCTAGTGGCGATGGGGAGCGCCAGAAAGCTTTTTCTGGAGGCCACATGGGAGATATTACTACACTTGCATGGTCACCAAACGGCGCATTGCTCATGACTGCAGGTACGGATAGGAAGATCTTGCTTTGGGACACCAAGACGCAGAAAATCCTCTCAAGGTAGAAAATCCATACATATATCGTAATTCTAGCTTTTCGCTAATATGCCGCAGATATGACTATGCGAATGTGATCAATATAGCCTGGCACCCTGCCGAGAACATTGTCTCATTTGTGACATCTGACGGCGAGCTTTTCATCTGCCCGAAATTCTTACAGCCCGATGCTGCGACCCTCCTCGAACAGACTTTACAACCGGCGCCTTTTAACCGTGATCCGCTCGCAGAGACTTCTGGCAATGCACGTAAACAGCTCACCAATGGTCTCAAAGACACCGTGGACGTTCGGGCCAGACGGAGAGGCACGCCGGATTCCCTCGATGATATTCTAGGTCCCGCTGACGATGACCTTGATTTTGTAAGCGACGATGATGGTGCAGGCTATTTAGATGGAGTAAATGGATATGGGAAACGCAGTAACGGCCACTTAGACGATATCGACGGGTTTGAGAACAAGCGGAGAGCAACACATCAAGTATGGCAACCAGAAATCCACAGACCCTTCCAGCCTGGAAGCACGCCATGGCAAGGCGATCGGAAGTATTTATGCCTGAACCTCATAGGTTTTGTCTGGACTGTCGACCAAACAACACATAACACAGTGACAGTTGAATTCGAGGACCAAGGCCAGTACCGGAATTTCCATTTCACCGATCCCTACCTGTACGATAAGGCATGCTTGAACGAGAACGGTACCCTGTTTTCTTGTCCGCCAGGAAACGACAACCCAGCCATCATCTACTACCGGCCGCATGAAACATGGACGACGAGAGTCGATTGGCGCACTCAATTGCCAGCAGGCGAAGATGTCACCTCAATTTCTTTGAGTGATTCGTATATTGTAGTCACAACGACAGCAAACTACGTGCGCGTCTTCACTCTATTTGGCACACCGTTTCGAGTGTACCGTCAAAAGTCCTCGCCAACGGTGACATGCGCCTCATGGCGAGACTACGTCCTGACAATGGGAAACGGACCGGTTGGCGGTGATGGGTCAACGAAATTGCTTTACACAATTGAGAATATCAAGCGGGACGAAATCTGCCAAAGTGAAGACATTGTAGCCTTGACAGAAGGTGCACAAGTGAAAAGTGTCTTCTTCACAGACAATGGCGATCCCTGCGTATACGATTCGACAGGCGTGCTCCTCATCTTGCAACACTGGCGGACACCTGGTCAAGCGAGATGGGTACCCGTCCTTGATACAAAGCAATTAGATCGTCTTGCCGATGGCAAAAAGCAGGAGACATATTGGCCAGTCGCTGTTGCTCAAGAAAAGTTTCACTGCTTAATTCTGAAGGGCGGCGACAAACACCCTTATTTCCCCAAGTCCCTGCTTTACGAATTCGATCTAAAGATACCACTGTCCAATGCTAAGCTACCAGTGGACTCGGAAGAGTCCAGCACGGCACTCGAGGGTCCAAGGCTTGAGGAATCATTTGTTCGCAGCTCTCTGCTGCTATCGCTGCTGGAAGATCTCGTTTCATCGACCAACGCCACCCACACTCAACGGACGGAATTGAGCAGACGAGAGCTCGAGGTCGACAAATCCTTATTGCAATTACTAAATGTAGAGTGCCGAGAAGGCGAAGAGCGTGGCATGAAAGCCTTGGAGGTCGTAGGCCTGATGAAAGATCGAAGCGGAAAGATGATTGAGGCTGCTGGCAAGGTGGCTGGTCGATATGGCAGAACGGTACTGCAGGAGAAGATCGCAGAGCTGGCGGAGAAGCGGCTTATGGGCGTCGAAGACGATGATTAAGTAGCGTAATGTCTTGAAAACCCCTTTGGATATACCATATCCATCCACACC
>JASZXT010000593.1:0-16824 GCA_035521555.1 Lecanoromycetidae sp. Uapishka_2 | reverse complement strand
TAAGAGACAGGTTCTTGAGGGGGGGAAGATTGGTGCTTTCGCATGCGAGATTTTTCCCCGTGGGAATTGAGATGGGAGTGGAAAGGCTATGAAGGTTACGAGGTATCGAAAAGTATTGAATCTGGAGCATGGATAGGTGTTTGGATTTGCTGGTGGTATTGGGGAGTTGAGACGGTGATGGTGGGTTGTCATTTATGGAGGGGTGGGTTTGTTGATTGATGGTGGCTGAGTGGGAGGATGGGGTGGTACTATTAGTTGTCATTCTTCTTATAGTGTAGGAGAATGGATATTTGATCAAGATCCATAGTGTTGATGAGCTCTCTGAAGTTGAGAGCTGTGATCTACTTGTTCGACCACATGGGCTTTAGATCGTAGGGTCTTCTTTGTTGCGATATGGTTAGATCTGTGGACAGGGACGTGTGATGGCGTTTGAGAAGTGGATAGGCTTAGCTTTGCAATGTACGCAAGTCGTTCATTTGTGCGCTTATATACGTCCAGGATGGCTCGCGTGGAGGTCTGCAAAACGAAGAGAAACTGAAGAAAATTATGATATGTTCAAAGTTGATGGATATCTCTGGTCTTTGGAGACTTTTGAGAGAGATCTATGATACACAGTATATCTTCATGACCTTCATCATTTGCAGCTTTTGTTCATCATACAAATCTTGCCTCTACCACAAAGTATTGGCCTATCTTCCGATGGCCTGCTCTCCACCTGGACAACAAGCCGAAAGAATCATTTTCTCTTAGACGGCATGTCCCGGCTCCGTCTGATCGCCATCATGATAAACATTCCAATCCGTCGTCTTTTTGATAATCATCTTATCACTCCCCGCACTCGTCCTCGACTCGAAATCATGCTGCGGCGGATCATGCACAACACTAACCTCATTCCTCACCCCATCATTTCTCAATCTCCCCAAATCACTCCCCACAGTAGCATCCTTATTAGACACCTTCCTCAACGCATAGCTTCTCTCTTTGCTGTTATTGTGCGTATTTCTGCCGCTGGACATGTTGGCGAATAGACTTGTTTTGGGGCCGCGGACCCGGAGGTCGCTGGTTAGAAGGCCCGAGTCGAGGCCTTGCATGAAGGGTTTGAGGAAGGGGATGCAGGCGACTAGGACGCTGGCGTTTGTGTCGGCGAGGGTTACGAAGATGGAGTTGCGGTAGTCGAATGGTTTGTCGGAGGAAGAGAGGGCGGGGGCGAGGTAGACGAGGCGGAGGACGACGAGGGGGAAGAGGCTGGAGATTGGTTAGTTTGGGATGTCGTATGAAAAAGGTGATGGGAGAGAGCGTACATTATTCGACAGCCAAAAGCTATTATGACCACCGTTTTACGTTTAGCTGACATTTGGAGTTTCCAGATGATATAGCAGGGTAGAGCAACGAGTAGGAAGTCTGTCAGAATATCAAGTGCGCCTATGACATCCCAAAATACATCCTGTCTCATGTGTCAATGATGCCTTGAGAAACGCAGGTACCGGACACTTACGATTTTCATACATTGCGCAGTCACTATAGCCCACGGATGAGGCAGATGACATTCAAAAAGGATACCGAAGAGAGCGACAACTACCCATGCAGACACGACAAGGGAGACTGCCCTGCCCCATTGGCGGTGTCGTGCATCCGGAGTGAATTGAACGATGTAGGCGAGACTGGAGATCTTTGAAAAGTAGAGCGCCGTGATATAGAGTACGTCTGCAGCATACTGGCCCTGTTTATGTCGCAGAATCAGAAAAGTGAAGGAAAGGCACAAGCAACGGTGGATAGACAAGAGCCAAGCCTTTTGCGGTACAGGAATGGAGATTGTGGAAAACACCAACTGACTTTCTCAAACGATTGGATCTGTCTGTTGCTGAGCGCTGATATCCTCTGACCAAGTCCTCCATCCGACACTTGCATTGAAACTGCCACCGCTTGACCGACTGCTAACATCTGCAGAGAAAAAAGCGCTCTTAGCATTTCGTCTCATCTTTTGGTAGGAGTGGAGATGCTCTTAGCGCACCATAGCGACCGTCACAAATCCATCATCCCACCCAAACGACCGAAAAGCATTGTATTTGATAGCCAATCGAGTCCCCACAGATAAAACCATCACTACCATGGTCGTCCATGCGACTATGGTAATTTGAGGACCTCGATCATTGGCCGTAACCAAGACCTGGCTCGCCTGACGGACATCGAGACCAAAGGTCATTATCTTGTCGCGGTGAACGATGTTGCGTAAATCAAAATCATTTAAGGCGACCAAAATTCAATATTCAATTTGTAGTGCTACATAAACGGCGCTGCAGACGGGATGTAACGGTAAATATATCTCAAACGATAAGTACCCCATAACAGGACAGAAAAACGCAGAGATGCTCGAGTTGTGCGACAGATCTAAATCAAAGGGTCCACGCATGAATAGATTGCTTGGATATTTGGAAAGCAGTGTCAGTGGCTGGAGAGCTGCCCAAATGTAGGCAGATAAAACGCCATTGACGCAGTCATTCATGTAGGATGTTATATTGAACCAATCTGCTGCGGTCTAGTAGACACGAACAGGCCTACCGAGGTCAAGCAGCCAGGCATTTTGTGTCGTTCGGCTATACTTTTTCAGGGAGCGCATAATATGGGCTGCGCGCCGTCCCGCTTGACCGCACATGTTGCTAGATCCAGCTAGACTCACTAGGCTCGCTTGGACAGATGTCTGGAAACGTAATCTCAGATGCATACTAGTATGCAAGTAGTATAGCCCCGTCACACCATACGCGCAGAGCCCTAGAGTGGTGTCGGCTCTTCTTTTTCGTGATCCACTCCCATTCCAGGCTCCCGGTACAGAGGTACTTCCTTCGATATGCGATAGATGTTCAATTAGTGGGGGGAAATGACCAAGATCCTTCCCGTCGCAACGCCAGGATTCCTTTGCACAGTTCTGCGCCCTTGTTCTCGTCACCGCTCGCTGATATCCAAGTACTCCGTAGTGTTATACAAATAGGATCATCGTTGAACTTTTGGATATTCTCGGCCCTGGTTTAATATGATAGTTCCTGTGCCACCGTGATAGGCCGATCGGAAGCAAGGTCGCCCTGCTTCAATCATTGTGAGCAATTACCGAAAGTCGGGGGTGCGTGAGCGGACAGGGATAGGCCAGTAGCGTGGGGTGAACGAAAAGCACGACTAACGCAGGTGCTCGGTGCAGGCGAATATCAATTTATCGTTGCGACGAACCATTCACCGTCATTTAGTCTTCCCACAAGCTCCCACATGGGAGAACGGTCCGCTAGCCATGCACCATCTCCACTTCTCTACCACACTCTATTTGCCCGCGTATGATTAGTAGCTTTTCGTTCAGTGTCTTATGCAACACTAAAGATAATTAAATGAGTGCTAAGCATGAAGCTTGACGTTCCACCTGTGTCCCTTGCTCCACCAACTCCAAACCTCCAAACCCCCAAGCGAGCCCACGTTGCATCTACCGGCCGATGATCAAACGTCCCTCGAGGTTGATTGCAAAGAGTTACCTTCTATCATTGGCATCTTTTTCTGCTCCGTTATTTGCATCAATATCGGAACATCATGGCGATGAACAAAGGAGGAGAGTACTCGATGGAGGCCATAGGCCCATATGCGACTAAGGGGGAATTGCATGATAGTCCTGTTGCTGAACACAAGGGCGATCAAGACGAGATTGATCTGGCAATATTTGGAAAGCGACCACAATTGAAGCGAAAGTTCGGCTTCATTTCTATGGTCGGCCTGACATGTACTCTGATGGCCACATGGGAAGGTCTCTTCTCGTGAGTCTTGATGCTCAGAAGGAGCCTCCTTCATGGCAAGGCGGGGCTGACTGACGAATGGCTCCAGCGTCTTCACATTTGGCTTGACAAACGGCGGGCCCGCAGGCCTTGTCTATGGCTTCATAATTTGCTGGATTGGCACACTTGGGCTTTTCTGCTCCCTTGCCGAAATGGCGTCTGCGTAAGTCATGTTGGTGGTGAATTGGAAGGAAATAATGCTCATGTTCGCAAATATAGCGTTCCCCTCGCTGGGGGACAGTATTCCTTCGTGTCAGAATATGCGCCTCCTAATGCATCGGCATTCTTGAGTTATATCACAGGCTGGCTTACCTGTCTTGGGTGGCAATCAGCGACAGCAAGTTCGGCGTATCTGGGCGGAACCATGATTCAAGGGCTGATCGTCCTGAACAACCCCGACTACGTACCACAACGATGGCAGGGCACGCTGCTTTTCTATATGATGATCTTCGTCAGCTTGTTCTTCAATACGTACCTCGTGAAACAGCTTCCAAGAATTGAGGGTCTGATTCTCATCATTCATGTTGCTGGATTCTTTGGGGTCTTGATACCGCTGGTGTATTTGGCGCCTCATGGTTCCGCTTCGGACGTTTTCACAAAATTCGAAAACGGTGGAGAATGGAGCACGCAAGGCTTGTCATTTTTCGTTGGAATCGTTAGTGGTGTATATGCGTTCCTTGGTGCCGATAGTGCTTGCCACATGGGTATATTGTGCTCCAGTGCTGGGTACAAGCGAAGCTATGCTGATACATGTCATAGCCGAGGAGATCCAAGATGCTTCCACCGTGGTTCCTCGAACAATGGTGGCTACCACTATCCTAAATGGCCTCCTCGGCTTCGCTGCCCTCATGGCGATTCTGTTCTGCGCGGGAAACATTGAAGCCGCTGAGAAATCACCAACGGGATACCCATTCATCGAGATATTCTACCAAGCAACGAATTCTGCCGGAGGTGCCACTGCCATGGTATGCGTAATCTTGGCTCTAGTCTTTTTCGCGACGATCGGCCTCATCGCCACGGCTTCTCGCATGACCTGGGCTTTCGCTCGTGACAATGGACTTCCAGGATCTCGCTGGCTTGCCAGGGTACGCTCACTATCTGCTCCCGTCAATTTTGTCACCTCTATTGAGTAAGTCGTGGCTAACAAATTTCGTTCATCTGCAGGTCGAACCTCACTCAGCCCTTCCCCTCTACTCCATCGGCATCACCGTACTCATCTCCCTCCTCCTCGCCCTGATCAACATCGGCTCCTCGGCGGCGTTTAACGCCATAGTCTCCCTCAGCGTAGCCAGTGTGCTAGCTTCATACATCGTTCCCATCATCCTCATTCTTCGCCGCCGGATCCTCAAAGAGGATATCCGGTACGGCCCTTGGAAAATGGGTCGCTGGGGCGCTGTGGCTAATGTCGTCGGGCTTGTGTACGCTTTCATTGCCTTTTTCTTCTCCTTCTGGCCTGAGGCGGTTCAGGTTACGGCTGAGAGTATGAATTGGGCGTGTTTGGTTTGGGGATTCGCCATGTTGTTTTGTGCGTTTTGGTATGTGATAAGGGCGAGGAAATATTATCATGGGCCTATCCGCGAATTCGACTTTGAATGAGAGCTGGATTGGTTATACAAGAGGTGTGTATAAAAAGATTGGATTTTGGAATCGGAACGGATGGAACGTCGTACACGAATGTTTTACCTGTATAAAGCTAGATATTCTATAAAAGTCCAAATTTAGGGGCGGCAAACCAATCAATTACTCTTCGCTTTTGATTTGATCCATCTATTCAATTTCGGTTACTCCTCTTTTCTAATAACTTCCGGCCAAGATTTAGAGTGAAAGAAGAATCCAAGGTGAATGCGATTCCAAAGTGTAGGATATTTCCATGGTAGGGAAAGTTATTCAAGCCATGTGTAAAATAGCCAGGGAAGCAGTGGAGGATGTTTGAACCCAGTTCCGAGTCGCTTCGAAGACATCTTCAACGTTGTGTGAATTTCGAGCAAAACGATCTTGTACTTACTGGAAAGACAAGTGTACCCTTAGGAACGTCCTTCGGGATTGCCGTGGGAACATCACCTTTCTTGTCGTGTAAAGGTAGGTTCTGGACTGCTGTCCTCAATTATTATCATCCTTAGCTGCGCCTCCATATGGTGCTCGTAGCATGCACACAGTACGATGCATGCCATATCCTTTGTTTGGGCCGGCCCATTGGCTCAGATCCGTATCAACTTGTTCGACGTCTTCCCAGCCAAATTTCCGATAAAGGCGATACCCATCTGGCTGCGCGGTCAAAAAGATGGGCATGGTATCGAGATGCAGGTTCTCCAGTGCCCATCGTATCATGGCCGAGCCAACGCCACGGCCTTGCCAATTGGGAAGAACCATCAAGGTCGACCAGTCTTGGTTACACGGACGGGGTCAGTCATGACCGCGCGATTGAGCCACTAGCTACATACAAGTATGTTTCTTGCCTTTCATATGCCGCTCATAGATTTCCTTTAGCCTAGCCAGGTATACGTCGCAGAAATCGTGATTCAGCAGCTCATTTGTGTCAACCTTCCGACTAGAGGTGTCTCCAGTGTCCACATCTATAGCGCCTTCTTTATTTATATATTGCTCATGCTCATGCTCGCTAGGCTCAATAATTCGGAGGATAGCGAAGCCAACCAAATTTCCAGTGTCAGCTGCTGCCGCTTTCAACACATGGACGGTCATCCCAGCCTGTGGCTTCTGGGCCGTTTGGAATTGCGCGAGCGCCCATTCTCGCGAGGAATGGCGATGGTCAGGTCGGAACAGGAAGCGTTCAATTGGACTTGAGGCATTGGCTAGTGGGAGGATGGTCGCGAGCGAAGTGAAGTCTGGAGGATCAGCGAACGAGATTGTGACGGATGGGGTGATCAGTACAGGAGGCATCTTAGGGTAAGATGGAGTAGATGAAAAGACGGGCGAAGGTGGCATAAAATAAGCTGCAAAAAGTTATGCGTGTGTCAGCAGAGCCTAAGTATTGCAGTGTGGAACACGCCGTTCCATAGGGTCTCTAGATTAAGACTTAGAAAAGGTCCAAGATGTCTGACTCCTCAAGTTTTAGAATTGACTGTCAGATATTTTGAGAGTGAAAATCCGCGTCATACGTATCGTTTGTGGCTCGTCTGGTTGGTTTGGGAGGGCTTGCAGGGCTTGGCGGGCCAGGGCCTCGGGCGGGGACAGCTCCGGGGGGTAACCCCGGCGGTATCCCGCTTTCTTGGCATCGAAAGGTTAATCTAGAATCTTTGATGTAAGACATTTATTCTGTTCTCTGATCTTTTCCAATTCTTCTCTGCACGTACTCCACTGAAGACCGCAGGTAGGCAGAAATCTCCTCATATATCTCAGCGTACTATGTACTTTCAACATGACGAGACAAGTATAACAAGAACCGTTGCGAATGACACTTGCATGCAAGTGGATGGTCAAGAATTCCTAATGCATCTGATCTGCTCCCATCACCGCTTCCTGTCCACAAGGCTTGATATTATGATGTGAGCTGATATGATTGCCATAGAATGAGCCGCTCTTTGGAATGCCTACGTCCTTGTCATCGCCTAAGCCTACGGTCCCCGAATCGCGTAGTATTCTCTGCCTACCTACGTTTCTACAGTGCTGTACAGTCTACAGCAGAGCCAAATCTGCCAAATCTGCGCGTGAGGACAGCCCTAAAAGAAGGGAATTATACGCCTGAGGCATACCCTCGTGTCAGACCTCACAAAGAGGCAATCGAGTACCAAACCTTCCATGAGCGGTATAGAAGCCTTGCTCGAGGCGCGTCGAGCACAGACAAGGTGGTGGTTCATGGTATGTGATGGAGCTGAGAGCAAAAGCTTACGTGGCTTGGCTTACGCTCTCAAGGAAGAATATCATCGTCCCGGATAGCGGGCTCGAAGCTGGCTTTCGTGGATTTGTTTGAAAATAATCGGCTAACTAGCCACCGACTACAATGCATTTGCAATTATAACAACATGGCAGAGACAGGCATAGGTCCGGGGACATTTAAAGAATTCCTAGGCACCCTCCACCGCGGGGACGTGTACAGTAAGCTAAATCTCATCTGCCACCACCTGACTAGCTGCTGACAGGTCCAGGCGTTAGGGGCGTTCCCCACAGGACATTAAGGAATGAGCTTTCGGTGCAAGCCACGGAGATCCCGCAGCTCCTGTCCCCATGCCTACACCCTCTACCTGGGGATCTAAAGGACAAAGAGACAAAGATGCGCCATCGACATGTTGATTTCCTGCTTCATTCACGGGGCCCGGACACTATTCGGCTTAGATCGCAAATCATCAGGTTCCTCCGCCAGTATTTGGAAAATGACGGTCATGTTGAAGTGCAAACCCCGATTCTTGCAGATACAGCTGGTGGCGCTGTGGCCAAGCCATTCCAAACATACGCGACAGAATTTCAATACCGTGAATTAGCCTTACGAATTGCACCTGAGCTGTGGCTTAAACGATTGATTCTAGGTGGATTCGACAAAGTGTTTGAAATTGGACCTTCCTTTCGAAATGAGGGTATCGATCAATACCATAACCCAGAATTCACCACCTGCGAATTTTACAAGACCTATGCAGATCTCGATGAACTCATGAAGATGACTGAGACCATGTTTCTCGCCCTTTCGAGGATTGTCGCCGTTCTTGTTCAGACCGATTGTAGATCCCTCCAGCGTACGAACGTTGATTTCAGTCCACCGTACCCGCGTTTAGACTTCATACCCACTATTGAGGCAGCTATTGGTTCCAGATTGCCGGATCTTGTATCTTTAGACTCCTTGTCGCAGCTTATTGCCATCTGCAACCAACATGACATTCCTCTTCCGACTAGCCCGACTATACCCCGACTACTTGATAAGCTGTCCGCCGTATATATCGAGCCTCAATGCATAGCACCAACTTGGATAATCAACCATCCAGAATGCCTGTCACCACTGTCGAAATCCTTCCTTCACCCTGATAATGGTCAATTGGTTGCAGCCCGGGCGGAGCTTTTCATCGACAAGCAAGAATATGTCAATACGTACGAAGAGGAAAATTCCCCAATGGAGCAGCGCAGAAAGTTCGAGGATCAGCTTCGCTTCCACAATGGTGGCCCGGAAGCGACCCTTGATGAAAGCTACCTCCAAGCATTGGAGTGGGGACTACCGCCTACAGGTGGATGGGGCTGTGGTATTGACAGGTTGTGCATGCTTTTCGCAGGGACTAAGAGGATTGCGGATGTGCTCCCATTCGGCCACCTGCGGAACGTCATTGCATTGAGACAAAACGGAAAGACTGTCAAAGACGATGAATCCGAAGTAGACGTTCCATTATCATCTTTACTCGGTGATCCCATTTAAGATTCCACGGTACCCTTTCTCCTACGGAGCTTTCTGGCGGCTTGATGGCGTCAAGCTTACTACCACATACTCGCTTTCAGTGTGGGCTTGCCAGCAACTCTGTTGCCTCTTACATGCGCGACCTTGTGGTAATAAGTCCTCATCGCTACTTGGCAGTACAAGTACTCTGGGCCGCGTGTCCAATATTGCGACCCGCTGCAACAATCCTCTGTTGTCCCAGCAAGGGACCCAAGTAGCGGTACAGCAGCCACATGTGCAGATAAATGCGTTAAGAACCCACTCGATGGATGTCAGCGCTGTCTCAGCGATGAATCCTTTGATGTTCAGTTCCTTATTATCGCTCAGCAATTTAGAGAACCAGCAACAACTGCGGTGGTGGCTTGATCAGCACCTGGGCTGTGGTCCCAAAATACACCAATCGACTCGATAATCCTTCGAGCCCTAGGCCAGAGCATCATGTGCATCGAGAGTGATTCCGCCTTCTTGGGCTGACCCTTTGACATCCAGTATCCTCGGTACTAGAGGGTTGCAATCGAATATCTCAGTGGACAAATCACTTGCCTTAGCACTGTAGACACCATTTGCATGCAATGCTTTGAGGAATTCTGTCAAATTCGCAAGATGAGCTGGTCAAGGATCACCATTCCCTCAGTCTTGCGTTGGCGGAGGTAACTTTGTAGATTAATTGTAATAGCTACACATGCCTGAAAATACTTATTCTCCACTTCTTTCCTCATCTCCCTGGCTTCTTCGTTTTCTTTTTGCTCCAGCGTGTCGTCATACCGGTGAGACTGCCCAGCATCTAATAAGACTTCCACTGCACCTGCACTCGTAATCCAGGCCAGCACTCCTTTTCATCATCCTCTACCTCTTCTCTTCGGTCAAACATTGTATTGAAGATATATGAATGATTCTATTTTGGGAGTTCATCATAATGCGATTTCATCCCCAAAGCGTGAGAAACAGATCGCTAGAGAGTGGTTGTGGGTAGATTGCCGGGAAGTGAATTTGGCTGTCGATGTTGGTGGTAGGTATGGATTATATGCAGAGAGGCTGAAAATGATATACGGGGCCTTTTGGGGCTCAATGGCATGGAAATAATTGTAGAGAGGAAGTGTGTGTAGAGAAACATCGTGGGATTTCCAGAAAGCGTTCACGATGGGATCTTAGGCATAGTAAAACACCTTAAGTCTCTCCAGCATTACTTTCTAAAACCCAAGAACTCAGTGAAGACCTGACCTTTATTCTCAGAACTTCCTGGTTGAAAGAGGCTACATGATGACCTCTTAAGCTTTCTAATTTAAAGAATTATGAAGAAAAATGTGGCGTTTAGCCTTCGGCATGAGTCACAATGCCCAGACATGACCCTACAAAAGCAGGACAGCGTCCTGCTTCATCCCCATCAATTCATCAAAATAGCAACAGTATAAAGATTTCACGTATAGAACACCGAAACGAATCCCTAATCCAAATCTCGAAAATCCGAGGCAACATGACATCTCCGACGCAAAGTCAACGAAAACCACAAGACCATAGCGCAAAAATCGCAAAATCTCAAGAAGCGTTCTGCATTCCAAAAGATGCTAGAATATTGCTCCAACAGATGCTCAGCCCCAGCTTCAGTAATCATAGAATCGGTTTGCTGGCCAAGCAACATGACGAAGCGCATTTACAAATACCAAGCAAGAGCAGCGAATACCGCACTGTAATCCTTCAGAACTACACCTTCACAAGTCCCAATGCCCTCCGAAACTGCGTGCAATAGGTTGGGGCTCCTGCGGGAAAACCTATCACCAGCTCGGAACCACCCATGTATTGAAAAAAGCAATCAACGGCAATGTCGTTCTCGCAGATAATTGTCGGCTATGGAACGAGTTGCTGATGCATAAAAAGATCGAAGAAGCTATCGGAGCCAGTGTACACTCGGAACTTGCCCCTAGAGTGCATGTTCCACGGCTGCACAGGTATATCAGTCAGCACGATGCGTGGTGGGAGACGCACAAGGACTGGTTCCCAGGCGATGATACTCCAGAGAATCTCCTTGTTGCGGAGCATATACCTCCTTTGCCTGCAATTGCTAGGAATGCGCTAATTGATTGTTATTGTCCCGAAGTGCTAAAAGCCGGCGCAAAGCTACAGGATAGCAATAACGATTGTTTGGTACGTCTGTATTTGGGGAAACGTCGTGATAAGACAGTACGGTATGTACAATCGCCCGAGTGTAATATCCTATAGTTCATAGCTTCTTTTATACCGATGCGCTCATCACGAGCAAACATGAGCTCATTGACCACTCCCTCATCCTAAAAACCTGGTTTTCAGTCCATAGCGATGGTCTGCATATACTAATGTTGGTGGGTTATAGACTGAGACCTGGCCCACAACGCTTCTTTGACCTACGCAACTTCCCTTTGTGCCTTGACCAAATGCAAGAGCTCGGACTCGATACCCATCATTTCGCAAGCAGTATGGCAGAGACTTTGGCGTTTCTGCACTGGAATGTAGGCATTGATGCCGCGGATGTTGAATTCGTGCTCGGTGGAGCCCCCAACCTGGCACATGAGCCGCTGCCGACACATCAGATCTTACGGGGGCTGGCGGTGAACACGTCTACGAGCGGCTGCAAGACTGGGACAGAAGCCCCAGTCGCGCACCTCTGGCTACTCGACTTTAACCAGTGCCAGTCGATATCTCGCGATGAACAGGGTGTAGATCAAGCGGTCAAGCGATTCCTAGATAACGATCCATATTATCCACGGCCTTCCACGACCCTGCACGCGGGGGATGTCGACAATTTGCTCTGGGAGGCGTTCAAGATGCGTTATCTTCAGGTAAGCAACCAGGTTTTCGACAAAATTGGGACTTGGAACCTCGCGAATATGTTCATTGGGAGGCTTGAGGAAGCTGTTCGGGTCGCCCAAACAGTCAAGGCCAATACTCAGAGCTCTGACGTATACTCGGAATTTGAAGCGGCCAAGAAAGGTTGAGGTAGAGCCATAGATAGTACTCAAAGCTTAATAGACAAGTTCAAATAATCCAATGCCACTGCAACGGTTGTGAGAAGACCTACGTACATCACAAGCACACCCATAGTTTCAATCGTACCCATATCAAGGGTATCTAGAGTCAAGTTGACGAGCCCTGTCAGTAGGTTGGCCAGGAGAAAAATCGCAAGACCGTTGCGATTGAAGGACTTGAGGACTCTGCTGGTAGCCCTGTCGCACTCCTTCATCTCCGCTACTTTGTTAGGCGCCGTACAGACACCAGGAAAGAACAAAGTCTCAACCAGACAGAACAACATGATTTGGCCAGAGTTAAAAGCTGCAACCCATAATACATAGGGATAATTGGCAAGTCGGCGAGATACCTGGAGGCCGAGCCCATACTTGTACGAGCCAACGAAAAGGAACCATGTGGTCCAACCAGCGGTCCAGATAGCAAGACGCTGGAACAAGCGTTTGCGTTGCTCCGCGCCCGAAGCTGTAGCCGTCTGCCCCAATACATTTCGGGGCAAGATATCGAACCCGAGGGCTTGGCCTGCCAGGAAAATCGCCAGATAGCCCCAAAAGGAGAACACACCCTCGCGATTCTGGCTTAGTAGGTCAACCCTCGGAGCTGTTAGTATGTATGCTTTAAGATTTGTGAACTCGAGACACAATTGATATAGGCCGCTGATGAGCTGCGACAGCAACCCAGTGAATGGTATCATTGCGGAAAAGGATTGAAAGAGGGCCACGAACGGTGGCAGCAAAGCGAGAGTAAAGAAAAAATTCCAGTGCACACCATACTCGGTGACATGTTCTGCGTAGTCAACGCCTTTCACGCTGTAGAAGCGAACCAAGCCCAAGACAAGCAGCGGTGCAGAGCCGCGGAATGCTGCGCTAAGCGATTTGGCTAGAGAGGAGGTCCTGCCTTCAAGGCGGGCGGAGAGTATCGGCCGTGCGGAGACGAGACCAGCAGAGAAGACGAAAGACCCAACCCCAAGGTCCATCAGTGAGGTTCCCCAATTCTCTACCTTTGCAAATCGTCTAGGAAAGACGCGAAAGTCGACTGCTAGAATGGCTATGCAAGTGGATACCATCATGGTCCCTCGGTATGCAGTGATGAAGGGCCGCACTGGCAACGGGTCAAGCTTATTGTCTTCTGGATCGTTGGCAGTCTTCGATGTAGGTGGGAGCTTCCATGATTTCTTTTGTGGAGCTGGATAGGCAGTAATGTATAATACCAAGGCAGGAGACAGCAGGAGAGCATTAAGCAAGATAACATTCGACGAGTATAGCGTAGTCGCGAACAGGAATGCTCCTACATTGAGTAGAAAGTCTGCCAGATATGCTGGCAGAGTATATTCATCGAAAAAGCCTTTGCGAGACTGAAGTGCTGACCAGAGCAGGTAAGAAGCCTTAGGGGAAATGAATCAATCCATGTTGAGTAGTACTTGATGGAAAAGACTCACTGGGGCTACGGCTGTCACCCAATTGATCTCTGAGATGCTGCCTCCTGACAGGTTGGACACGAAGTCCTCCTTCAAAGCTTTGTAGCTTTGAGCCATATGAATCAATAAAGCAGCATCATCCAATTCATGCTTGTACAAGACCCAGGAGAAAACGAGGGCAGATCTTGATAGTGGTCGAGCCGAGAGACAGTAAGACTTAAGTGGATAACGCTGAATGTTTGGATGAAGAATCAGAAGAAACGCGTACATTGATTCTAGGAAAAGCGCGGGCAGATCTCTGGCACGCTAGTGCACGTTGAACGTCACTCCGAGACTCCGAAAGTGACTGGAACTAGTTGAGTCGACGATGTGCACCATCATCTTTTCTCAGCCAACGTCAATGCGCTACTTCATGCTCCCAGTGCTACGTTCACGCAACCAAAGCAATGGATGAACAACAGCCACTGCAGGGAGCTTGCTCTTGCGGACGAAACCACTATCATATTTCAATTCCTTCAAATCCAGTCGAAACTTTTCGAGTCCTCTACGATGACAGGACCGAGCATAGTATGGTAATCATTCGAGTCAGAAAAAATTACAAGTCATGCTGATCATCAGCGACAGGTCGAGCACTTTCCCTCCGTGTTCCGCTCACCCATATCCGCAGTGTGACATATGCCTTCTATCCAGATGAGACAGCGAGCACTATCCGCAAAGTCTTTTCGCCGAATCACGCACCCCACACGAAACGCCACTTCTGCGGGCTTTGCGGCACACAGCTGAGCCACTGGAGTGAGGAAACACCAAAGGAGGCTGAAATGATCTACATCAATTTGGGGAGCCTGAAGAGCGAAAGCGTGGAGAGATTAGAGGAGGCTGGACTGCTATCTACCACTACACTAGACGATGATTCGCCATCGCAGCCAGCAGAGAAGGATTCTACGTCGATGGCTAATACAGGGCCGGGCAGAGAGATTCGTGGCACGCCTTGGTTCGAGCAATTGATAGATGGTAGTGAATTAGGGAGGATCCGGCGTACTAGAGGCGGAGAGACTAGCCTCGATGGCAAGACGAAGACCGAATGGGAAGTTACTGAGTTCGAGAGCGGCAGTGGGGAAGATGACGGGATGGGCACGGGGAAGAGGAAACACGACTCTCTAGCCGAGGATGACGATGTCCATATGAAAAGTGGTTGAAAAGCAATGATATCCATAACGGTACGATTGGAAATCGTACATCGAGCTTAACAAGCGAGGGTCTATTTCCTGGAGCTCTCGGGAATGGGTATAGTATGGAGAAGAAAGTTTACATGAAGCAATACTCGCTAGATGTATGTTGAACTCGTGGCACTGACCATTAGGAGAAGACATTGCGAATCTGGACCTGTGCGAGTGACAGACATCAACCCTTGAACTGCCGATAGCATAGTTTGTGCTCCATTTCTCGCAATCAAGCTAGCAAAGTTCTGAAGCTATTTTGCATCCTGTGAGCAAGGAGGCTATTAAAAGCGGGGTATGATCTCTGTGTGTTGAAATACTTGCATCATCTCCGAGTGAAAGTAGCCAGGCTCGTGTTTCGTACGTGATTTAAAATTTGTTTACATCCTCAAACTCTTCGTCCACAACAACAGTCGTCCAGGCTCTGTTACTCTGTATTGACCTTGATCAGTAGCTCTCACTCGTTTGGTTCACATTAACGAACATGATCTGTCGTAACAATTCACACATCTGACTATATTGAGATACACGCAACACAAATAAACATGCCCTGGCAACCGCACCAACACATCGAATTCACGTTGATCCAATAGAATGGGTTCTCTGAGTGATATCACGTCTCAAGCTACAAACAAAGTCAAAATTCGTTCATACTCATCTATGGGATATCGAGTATTACAATCACCAACAATGGCAGAAAAGGAGAACGTCGCTAAATCCGGGTCTCCACATTTCATGACGCCAACCTTCTCTTCCTCCAAACAATCCATCGCGACAAATTTGAAAGACGATGACAGTCCTTCAGCTCCATTACATCCGAAGCTTGTCAAGGCTGATGGTAGTAATGCCTGGATGAAGACGGCTGCAAAGCGCGTTGGTTTCACTCGTACCGCCGTTACACCACGCTCGATGCCTCGATCAAAGAAAGAGGTTCAAAAGCGCATGGCTTCAATCAACCCCATCAGCTTCCCAGACAAGGTACCATATCCTCCCAAATGTCTCATTGTGCAATATGATGTTAACGCATAGATCAGCTGGCCACGCCATCCTACAGCAAGCTCACGGAATCCCCGCCATCAGATTATGAGCGGCGCCCGCAGATATCGCCAAAGGACAAACCACTCCCAAGCCCTCCTGCCGCCCAGCCTGATAGTTCAAGCCCACGTAGAGATTCCAAGACGCTCATCGACGCTGGTGACAAGCCACTTCGTCGTCATTCGCCAGATGGCCAGGGCGCACATGAAGATTGGCCTGTACTTCACCCAAAGCGCTCCGCAAGCCCTGGCACGCTCCAACAAATGATGGCTTCAACTGGCTCTCAACTTACGCAACAAGCCGCGTCGGCGTCCACGTCGAAGGAGCGATACCCTGTACTGGGCAACATTACCCTCCGTAAGGTATCTGATGACGATCAACTCCCTATTTCCAGATTCTCGGCGTCACACAAGATCCCTCGGAAGGAAGTATCCTCACCGAACATGAAGAAGCCAGCTGACGACAAAAGCCTTATTCCTGGCAATACTCACATCGATGATCCTTTCAAAGATGGAGTCTACAACACCAATCTTGAGAGTACCGTCAATGGGTTACCCAATTCTCCTTCTGGTCTCTCGGCAGCTGCCGCCGCTGTAGAGAAGTCTTCACGCGAAGAATCAAAGAGTATTACTGAGCCACGTCAGACTAGGACCTCTTCTCTGCGCGCTCGCTTGTCGACCGGTCAGCTTGTCAAAGATGGCCACAATAAGGTCGTCGGCTTCACCGACTTCACTGCTCCCAATGAGCCTGCCAGCAATGCTGTTCGAAGAGATAGCCTACGTGCCCGCAAAGAGGCCCAAGCTCGTCGTTCAATTACGCCTCCCGTCGCACACGCCATTCAGGCAAAGTCATCAAGGGAGTCACTCGGCGGCAATCGGGCTCCAGCAAAATTTGTCGCTGGTTCTCGACGTCCTACCCACCCTCGCCGCCCAAGTAGTCGTGGTAGCCTCCACAGTGAGCCGTTGTCTACCACTCCACCAC
>JASZXT010000592.1:0-16819 GCA_035521555.1 Lecanoromycetidae sp. Uapishka_2 | reverse complement strand
GTGTGAATTGGATGGTGTGCTTTGGAGGGTATGCGTCTGGGGGGAATTTGGTATTTGGGGTTTGGGATTTGAGGCTGTTGTACCCGTACAAAGTGTAGTAGCAGGCCTGGAGGGCTAGACTCCGCGTCAGGGCAATTCTGAGGTATTCGAGAAGAGGCACCTACCGGATACTCAAACAGAGACCTTCTCCCTTCGTTAATTTCTAAGGAGTTGCATCTCTTCCCTTTCTTTCGAGCTTTCGATCTTGGACACTCTTTCCAACTTCAATCATAGACTACGAAAGACGTATGGACTCACGATAACCTGTTGTGAATGTCCTTGTTAACGCAACAACCCCTATAACGGTCTGTCTCACTCACTTCTATAGTCTTAATTTTGGGTAACACAGTCTTTGTTGATAGAGCGAAATCATAAGAATCATCGTCCAAAGTTTGATACCTGTCTGTTCAAATGCTGACCAAGTTGATACATGAAATCGAAGAGCACTGACTATGGCTGACAAAACAGGCTGTTCCCGAAGAATAGAGATGTCTGGATGCCGCCTTCATGGTTTGTTTGGACCAAGCTTGGTATTCAAGTATGTGACTCGCCCAATAATCGCTGTTTAGTTTGAAGACTTTAGGAGAAAGTGCAAGAAAGAAAGAGTCGTGTAGAGAAAAACACATTTACGAGGCATTGCGAAGAGGCGGGCTGCCTGACGAGGGCTCAGATTTGGAGGCTTTGGTATTTTGTAGAGGGAACAGAGGGTTTGGGAATGCTAGATTCGAACGAGATCAACGGCGGCATGCGCGGGACTATGACGGGAGAGAAACCGAATCGAAATGGGCAATGATAAGGGTCGGTCATCTCAGTGTCTGATTGGAAGAAAACGTATGCTTTCGCACACTGGCAGACTAGCAAGTACCCATGCCCAAAAACGTATCACCCATAACACACGCTCCATCCATCGTCACGTATCTGCCCCCGCCATGGCTGGTCTCTTTATTCATTCTGATCCATGGCGTTGTGGGTATTCGTTATCTAGCAACAGCATTCGCAGCACTCGAAGCAGGCAAGACCGGCGCAACTGTTACAGCAGCGTTAGCACACCGCTTTGTATATTTCCCAGGTTCATGTTGACATACATGCCACAGCACACGTCCTCCCCTTCACCTCCTCCACGGAGCTGCATGGGCGCTTGGGGTTGCTACAGAACATGCGCAATTAGCTCACTGGACAAGTAAGGTGTAGAACCGCTTTGTCAACATTTGTAGTTGCGTGGATATGTCAAGTGATAGGATGCGAGTCAAGACTTAGGAACATCGAGGATTTGATGTTGGGGGGTTGGAAAGACTTACAGGCTGTCGGTCGATGCTCTGGGGAGCACCAGGAGCAGTCATCTGCTGAGTAGGAAGGGGCTGGGTAATCTCAGGCATGGTGTTTGTTGTTTGTAGTTGGAGTAGAAATGCTTTGAGATTGGTGGTAGGGATTTATCCGCTTCAGAATGGATTTTGTAGAAGGTGTTGTTGAGGAAGGAGAAGAAGTAATGCGGGAGTAGGAGTGATAAAGTACTCAGCTGATTGCAGGAAGTCGTACGTGTTTCCAGACCCTGCAGACTCACCAAGATACTGCCACAATCTAAATTTAGAAATAGAAGGCAGTCCTTGGCGGGGGCGCTAGTACAAGACTCAACAAGCACCAATCCATATCTCTATTCCTTGCACACCTGAATCAGCCTTGATTCTTCATTTATTATCTACGAGGCTACAGCTCCTCCTACATGCAGGGATGAAAGATAGTCGTTGAACATTGAGATGGCTCCCGCCCACTTCCGGAGCCGCAAGCTTTACGGCAGCTGTGCCAGCCTATCTGCCGTCATGCCGTTACACCAGTATATAGAGTTGGCCGTGACATTTGAGAGACTGGGAACCGAGGGGAGTGAACATACATCGACGCAATGCTTTCCAACGAAATTCCTGATGTGCCATTGAGAGACAAGCATAGTCCTAAAGCATTCTTCGCAGAAGAATTGAAAGGATGGCATGGCTATATTGAATGGGAGAAATATCCAGAGAAGGCGAAGAAGGCAGCAGAGATCCTGGCTCAGTATAAATTCGCCGGCGTAAGGACTTCAGCAGCCTTTTCGTAGGCATCGCTGATGCAGCTTCTTTTGTTGTAGGAGCCCGAATTTCAATTAGTCCCCATACCGGATACAAATCCTCGCATCGAAGGCGTGAGATGGAAGCAGTATCATGCAGCTCTGGGTCCAACACTCGAGAATCTCCCGAAAGAGAGCTGGGATATCGTTAAAGAGGAAAAGGCAGAGGATATGATCCATGTGCTTGATTTCCCATATAACGGGGAGCCGCCGAGGGTTAGCTCTGACCCATTGGCAGACGTCCGAGCTCTACCTGACAGGCCCACTTAGGATCGTCTAATTGAGACGCCTTTCACGAGGAATGAAGACCACTTTGTTCGCAACCATGGCGGTATTCCAGTCATCAACGAAGAGGGATACTCCTTGGAGATCGGTGGGATGGTCAACAGTCCTAAGACATTGACTTTGAAGGATTTGAAGAACGAGAACCTGTTTCCCCGCCAGACAGCAGTGGTGACCATACAGTGCTCCGGCACCCGCCGGCTTGAGCAGATACAGGAGTACCCAGGTTCGCTTCCATCCACTTCCCGTTGAACATCGCTTGCTTACGCAATTAGGTGATGGGGACGAATTGATCAACGCGCCGTCAGTGGCTTCCAAAGGCAATCAGTATGAATTACTCTTGCTGATATGACAAACAGATGGGGTGAGGGCGCAATCGGTACTGCACGCTGGACTGGTGTAAGCCTGAAGAAGGTTCTCAAATACTGCGGTGGCCTGAAGGAAGGTGCCCAACATATCGAGTTCATGGGTGTCGATACCTACTTCAAGAAAGGCAAGGTCTACAATTACATTGTCTCAGTACCATGGCGAAAGGTCCGAGTCCATGAAGTGATGCTGGCTTGGGAAATGAATGGAAAACCCCTCCCCAAGATCCACGGAGCTCCTTTACGGGCATTGGTATTTGGCTATATCGGAGCAAGGTACGAGCTCGATCATGTCCAACCTACACTTTGTGCTGATTTTAGGGTTGGATAATAGGAGCGTTAAATGGCTCGCGCGCATCAAGGCTATCGCTGCACCTTCTGAGGCGCCAGTGCAGAAGAAAGAATATCTATACTACACACCACAAGCTGGCAAGCACAATGCTACCTACAGCTCCGGCTTTTCCATCCAAGACATGCCCGTGGCGTCCGCTATCATTCATCCCATCGACAAGGCGGTCATCATCCACGATGGCATAATCAAAATGCGGGGGTGGGCCTACAGTGGTGGTGGGCATTGGCCGGAAAGAGTAGAAGTGAGTGGTGATGGTGGAAGCGTCTGGTACGAAACGCCATATGAAGGGCTCAGTCAGAAATACTATCATGCATGGAGGCTGTGGAGTATCGATCTACCAATGGATGCTGAGGGCTGGGTGGAATTGGTTGTTAGATGTTGGGACAATGCGCTGAATACCCAGCCGACCTTTGTGCGATCTGCATGGTATTTACACCTCCATTTCCATACTCCTTACACTACTGTGGAGCTAATATATGTGCTCTAGGAATTGGGACCTCCACGTAACATCCAGCTGTCATCGCGTTAAGGTCTTCAGTGTCAATAGATCACATCCTGCCACTGCCAAACGGCTTAAACTGATGGATGAAAAGGGAGTCGATTTCTTGCCTTTGACGAAACCGTTGGAGATAGATCTGGAAAGTGACGAAGAGTATGAGACCGAGATGCAACGGAGAGGCGGGCGAGATCCGGTGGAATAGGCACTCAGGCTCTACAGGTAGTACTTTACATATACGAAGTAGATGAACACCTATCGCGTATACATATTCATCGCCGGACTCCTCACTTTCTAGGTTGGTGCTTTACAGGTTGCTCGGCTCAGCGTGGCGAGGTCGCTTCACTCCTCGAACTCAACAGATCTTTATTTGTGTTTCGCAACAGCATCATTCTGCAGAAAGATCTCGGTCCGTTGGAATCGACTGTTCTCATTCAGGGTGCGATAGGAGTCAGGGTCATTGCCATGGTGTACACGAACGAGACGATCCCCCCTTCGACTGAGTCCTTGAACCGCCCCCAAGTCCCTGCTGGCATACACGTATATTTTAGACTTCTCTAAATGCAGGTCATGATCTATTCCTCGCACTGTAGCAGCTTTGTCTTTCGGGAAAGAGTCTCTTTGTAAATTGAAACCTCAGCACGAAGTCTCGAGTAGGTATTTCCATCGAGACTAGCTCACCTAAAACGAGCAGGGGTTACTAGCCGCACATCTTGCAGCTAAGCGAGTCAATCAGATCTCTTTGCATTAAGGTAACCCAGGCGGCTCATTGAGAGATCTCATTGGAGTCTTGGAGAGATGGGATCTAAGTTTATGCTAGCTACCCCTGCTTGTCTTAGCTTGGCGCTCTTGGTCCTCTGTTAAATGACTGAATTAGGAATCTAGATATTCCGGGTCTAATATTGAATCATTTCTCTAATTTTTGGACCCTGAGCTTGGCGCTCTTGGTCCTCTCTTGAATGACTGGATTAGGAATTTAGATATTTCGGGTCTAACATTGAATCATTTCCCTAATTTTTTGACCCTGAACTTCGTGTGCGTTGGAAAGAGCAAAGTGTGTAAGGGTTAGCAATGCTCACTTCACCACTGTTATGTTGTTGAAGCGTTTGGGGGCGTGAGACAGGCCCCTCGCAACCAAGGCTTGAGATTATCCTGTTGAGATAATTTACGGTGTCATATGTGAGCCCGATCGGATATTGTCATGGTACTACGTCCAGATATCAGGATTTTCGATGGTGAAAATATCTCTCTGCGGAAGAATCCTGATGTATACCTCGCTCTCACTAAAATTGTCCTCCGGACTCAATGAATCTGCTTTGAAGGATACTGGGGGATCTTTTACGAGCCTGTTGCGCACTTCCAGATGACATGTCATTTCTAGGGAAGTCTCCACTCGTTTTGAAAGCAGCCAGCCCGGAGTCATTGGAGGTATACATCATGGGATGCCCGGCTTACGAGATTGGAGGGAATGAGAGTTGCAAAGTGAATCAGCCTTCCAGACGAGGCACGGCAAGGTAGGAAGTGTGAGGGATAGGAGACTGTGGCAAAAGGACAATTGAGACACTGATCTCTCCGAAGGATATGATTTCCCTGAAAACTGTGCAATGAATCGATGCACCATATCAGTCTCTCTCAGATAAAAAGGGCAGAATTTCCCCCATGGTCCCATGAGGTATTCGAAGATAGAGCTCATTCAGCTGGGGATCATGGCGAACATCTCGTCGCCTGTTGGAAAAGACATTGGTTGCTTATTGCCTCGCGGTTCTGTAGAAACTCGCTGAAGTAACCAAAGGGTTAGGAGACTCGCCCATTTTTGTCTCTTTATACCCGACTGCAAATTCGAAATTCAATCTTGCTGGAGAATGGAAGGATTTCTTGGCCTGCTACACTGCTCTTGCTATACCCATCTCTTGTGCTGCTGTCTGCTAGTGTAAAATACCCACCTTTTCCCTCTTCTTGTCATTGCATACGACCCTCCCACATAGTCTCGTGGAGGCGAACGCCCGCAATAAATTCGAAAACGCTCTAAAATTCTATGTCTCCGTCCTGTGTTATCCACATTGTACAATCGCGCCTTCATAAATTGTCTACAGTAGTCATTCTTGACAAGGGAGAATTGGACAAGGATGGGTTTGGGGGCGCAAAGTGTGTCTGTTCGCCGCCGCCGAGGGAGGGGAAAGAGGATCATGAGGGGATAGGGTGGGGGCTGAGGAATGGGACGCTCATGGTTTTGTCGAATAATCATTGCCCGTTTTTGTATGATGATGCTGGGGCTAGGAAGAAGAGCGTAGTTAGTGAGGAGTTTCCGTTGGAGGGGTTTAGATATATACCGATTGGCTGTCCGGGGATTGAGACGAGATTGCCAGTGGTGTTTGGTGAGGGAAGGCTGGAATTGACAAAATTTGTGGAGGTTATGAGT
Organism: Lecanoromycetidae sp. Uapishka_2; assembly: GCA_035521555.1. Taxonomy (NCBI): domain Eukaryota; kingdom Fungi; phylum Ascomycota; class Lecanoromycetes; species Lecanoromycetidae sp. Uapishka_2. The sequence continues at coordinate 10,768 of JASZXT010000592.1, read as the reverse complement.
ACGAATGCGGCGAAGTTGTATGGTTTGTTTCCGCGAAAGGGTGCGCTGCTGCCGGGGTTGAGTGATGCGGATTCGGCTGTTTGGTATTCGAAAGGGAGACTAGGGGAGGTGAGACCAGGGAATGAACATTTGCATCACAAAGTTGATTTTACGACGTATGAGGGTGGAGAGGGGCGTAAGTGAGCTGACTGGAGGGATGATAGAGGGACAATGGTATATAAAGGCATTTTGAGATCGTGGACGGATGATACTCCATGATGGAACAGAGGCAAGAATTACATAGTCGTAATTGGCTCGACATGATAATCTAGTGATCCAAATCGAAATCTGTCGGAACATCCCTAGCAAGCCTGGCTTCACGTTCCTCGTCGTGATAGTGAATGTCCTCGTCAGACCATGACATGAGTTCCTTGATCGCAACTTGGTCACGCTCGCAGCAGAGTTTGGGATCGGCTCCGTCGGCGAGTAGTAGGGATAGAGCATCTCGCCGATCCCTAAAGCTTCTACTAGAGGCGCCACAGCTGAATCCTGCACGAGGATGGACGACCGCTTTACACAAGACATCTGCCGTCTTGACTTCTTCCAACGACATGCTAGTCAATTCCTTGATTCTTTGTCTGTGTTTAGACTCACAGAGATCAACGTTGGCTCCCGCCTCTACCAGTAATTGCAGTGTGCCTTTGACCCAGAGTGGGCCACCCCTGAAACTCTCGCTAAGAATTGCACCTGTAAGAGCGGTGCATCGGACCCCCAAATCGTCGAAAATTTGATTGACGTCTGCGCCTCTCTTCACGAGCTCCTGAACCATATCTAGATGTCCGTAATATGAAGCTGTGAAAAGTGGGGTGGTATATCGCCTGATGAACGGTTTGTTGCGCAGTTTAATCTCAACGAAATCATGTGCGCAGTCATAGGCGCGTTCACACACTATGTGGATATTAGCGCCAGAGTTGAGAAGGAGGAAAAAACATTCTGGTCCTTTCGATACCCAGCTGTTGATGCGCCAGTAATATGTGTACCGTGATCGTTGATAAATTGTGATAACCAGAGGCGACTCCAATGGCTTGCTCAAATCAGATAGTCTAGATTCTGTCCAACAGCCTGTCAAAGGATTGACGTACTCGGGTATCGGTTTGTCGGTGGCAAGTCTTTGATCGTCCATGTCATATTCATCAAAATCACATCGAGAGCCGAGGCTGTCCACTTGAACACCGTGCTGAAGTAGCCATCTGAGTTTAGTGTGATCGTTCTCATGAACTGCCAGGTTAAGTGTCTCGTAGAGAAATCTTTTCTTGACCCCAGCATTCATAAAGAGCTGTAGCGTTTTTACGCTCAGATCCAGTAGATGTACCATTCTGAATGTCTCGAAGCTGTTTAAATCTGCCCCGTTGGCTACTAAAATCTCTACTATTGCGGTGTATCTCAATTGCAAGGCTAAATTGAGCGCTGTAGGCCCAAGACGAGGCTCTTGTATCCTTTCGTTGACCCTAGCTCCGTGTTCTATTAGGAGTTGGGTAGCTTCGAAATTGTTTGTAGTAGCAGCCATGCCAAGTGGAAGACGATGTATCCTGCTTTCACGGTACATGGTGTTTCTGAAGCACCATCTCCTAAAGCGAAACTCCTCTTGCTGGCGATTCGGATCCGCTCCTGCTTCCAAGAGGAATTTGATGATGTGATTATGACCATTCATGACTGCCCAGTGCAAGGCAGTGATATTGATTCCCATTGTCTCATCTGGATTCTTCTTTGCATGGAGGAGGCTTCCCGTCACTTCGAGCAACCCGAAGTAAGCAGCAAGTTGCAGTCCACCTACAGGTTTCTTGGACTCATTGAACCAATCTCCATTTTTTTCGTTCTCTTCCATGCTGGGCCACTGCCCTGCAAAATCATCACGTGGCGCTCCAAGAGCGTTCAGACAATTGAGTGACAGGCCTTGCCAAGCAGCCATCCTAGACCGTTCATCATTCAACAGAGATAAAGCAAGATCAAAGACTCGCTTACTAATGCTGCTCTTGACATGTGTTCCCCAATTGACGACAGAGTACCCGAGAAATGGGTGTGCGCAACAACGTTGACAAAAGGCGTCAAATTCAGAGCAGGCACCTTCGTTCCGAAAAGGTGTCATTCGCAAATAAGTGATGCACGATGTCGCGATGTTTTCATGACCCATATCGAAAAGACTTGTTTTCCGATGGTCGAAATACTCTTGCGTTGTGGGATGTACAAGGCGGATCTGATCGCTCTGAGTGTCGATGACCACAAGACCAGCGCAAAATGTAACCAAAGATGCCGAGTCTGGAAGGCCCTCCGGATTGAACTCCTCGTCTCCTTCAACAACGGCGAGTGCATGTTGAATTTCATTTACTCGCAAAGGTCGAGCGGCAAGGACCACCCATGAGAGGACATTCTTGCCGAGTCTTGCCTGGTGAGATCTTTGAGCGCAGATTCTATGCCAAGCATCCGTATAGGTGTCGTCTATGCCTTCTGGCAGTGCTTTGAGGGCTTCGCGTACCTCTCTCATTGTAGTTGTAGAGGCCAGAAGATCTATGTAAAGCCGTGCAAGGAGAAACCTAAAGCCATATTAGCATTGCTCCTAAACAGTTGCCAATTTCACACGCAGAGAGTAATTATTCAACGGCTATTGCACGTCGAATAATTATAATCGGCACCAGTCATTCTTAGGAGATCTACTAGATGCATGAAATGCGACTATTACCACGCAGCATACCCCGAACGCAAATCGCATTGAAAGTTGTAAAAACACATACATGCCAGATAGACGATTAAGAATCGCATTGATGATGTCGTTTTCAAAGTCTGGATGCCCTAGTATCCATTGTGATAAATTATCATGATCACTTAGGCTTTGATGTAGGAAGGCCCGCACATCCTGGTCTTTGCCAAGAATTTGGAGTTCCATGAAAGGGTCAAAGAAGCGTACAACATCTGCATGAACACTAATACGACCAGTGATCATTATGTGTAAGGCTCTCTTGTCATGTAGTGCGTGTAGGTTCTGCTGCCATTTCCATAATGCTTTAAGAAGGTCAGGTCCGTCGCCGCATTCATCGAGGGCGTCAATGACAACATAGGTATGGGAGTAATGAAGGCAAACGTCGGCGAGAGCAGACTCCAGACCACCCATACTGATATCCGATGGAGGCAGGACATCAAGTGGATGTAGTAGCTGCTGCAATATGCTACCCAAGATACTCAAGGTACTCTGACGGTTTCTATAACTGCAGTAGACGCCCGCCGCACCTGTTTTAGTCTCGTTTCCACAAGCATTGCCGAGGACATCGATGACAAGGCTGGATAGCATTGTTTTACCAGCGCCGGGAATGCCTGGGCACCAAAGAACACTTGATGATTCCGTCTTCTTCCAATTCCTGAATTCTATAGCGTCCAGGAACCATTTGCCTGTACCTTGTGTACGACGTGATGACGTGTCGGAATGCATGGCCCGGAAGTCAATCGAGGTCAGCGCATGGAGTAGTGTCTTTCTGTGTTCTCGTTCCTGTTGTTTCTGGACAACATCAACGTTATCCCTGATGCTTTGGACTTGAGCTTGCGTTGCCAGCTCCTGTTCATGAGAGAGTTCCGATTGAGACTTCTGTTCGAGCCGCATTACTTCGATAGCCTTGGCTACTTCGTCAACCTGATCCCGGATCATCATTGACAATTTTACATTGTCATTGGCTAGGGCGACGTTCAAGATTTGTTTTTGGCGTTCGATGACGACACAGGCTTTCTGCACATCGTCGTTGCTAATTGTCCATTTCAGTACGGATGTAGCTTTTACTCGGCTCGGTGACAACTTTCCGCTAATGTATTGCAGTGTCCTTTCAAGCTGTTGAATAGGCCCATCGGCACAGTTGAGAGAACGGAGAGTTGTAGCCCATTCCTCGTCATCCATGTCCGCCTAATCTTTGAGCGTTTGACAGATTGCAGTCGTAGACTTGATCTCGGCAAGTAGCTCCTGCCGGTGTTTGGAGGAGCCTTTTGCGACTTTGATAAGGCTCACAACTGCCTTGCTGATGTCCAGGATGGCTGCAATGCCTCCAAGCACGGTGATGGGGTCAGTCATGGATATGGAGAGTAAATAATGTTGCAGTACGAGAAAAGTCCGAGATTGAATCAGCTGTTCTGGCAATTAAAGAGTGCTCGAGCTCATCTCAATACTAGTATCCGAGTCTTCCTGCAACATCAGGCTGTTGATACACCGATTCTTCGCTTGCGTTGCTGCTGTGTTACAGAATCATGAAGCCGACTGGACTATGGCGTGATGGTGGTAATCACAAAGTCGAAGGAGGACCAGGAGGGACAACGAGAGCTATGAAGTGTCCCGAGCCCATCCAAGAGTCCTCGACCTAGGGGTTGCATCATGTACTCTGACGCGGACCAAGCAATTCTCTTAAAGTTTCCGATGAGTAGGCTCCATGTCGGCTACATGCAGCAGAGGCTGCAGGATCAACATGGAAAATCGAGCTCTTTGGTCCGATGACCAGAAAGGGTATGTGAACTGCAGTAGTAACGTCAAAAGGATGAAATTTTCTACGGTACTCGATTGGAAGAGAGCATTGCTGCAGGCCAGGAAGATACTTTGGCCGGGTGAAAGCACGACTTGAGCTTTTCCAGCGTCCTGATCGCTGAATATACTGTACCACATAGATTCGACAAGGAAGCTTAGGAAATCTGGGACTTTTTCCGTGTCCCGGTCGGTAAAATCTGCAATTGTGATTTAGAACGAGACACCCAAGGCGCCCAAGAGCAATCAAAGCCACCCACGGGTCCACGATGATCCTTGAGCCTGGAAGTTTGAGACCAAGAGTCTGCCAATAGAAGCAAAGAGGTGTCCTTTGCAAACTACGAGTTCAGCGAACATCGACGAGGTATCGCGGTTTGAATGCCGACGCTCTGAGGAGTAAGTTTGAGATAGTGATGACTCAGCAGACGCTGGTCCTTTTCGGTATCATGGTTCTTAGCAAGCCTTTCATCATCCGTGTACATCGAAATATTTCACACCAGCGAACTTTTAACGTGGAAGATCAGCCGGATGTGCTTGCCACGAACGTTGAATTTTCTGATGTCTGACTGTGCATGATAAGACGATTATAGTGCTTCGTCGCCCATAGGCTTCAAGAACCTGCTTTTGTGACCCACATCAACCGACTGCTCGGGTCGCGTAGGGGAATGTATAGCTGCAGCTCCGGTTAGATAATGCACTTGATCCTCATTTGAGACATATTCGTGAATCCAAGACTACGAAGGAATTTCGTCATGGTCTCGCTGCTTTGATGGAATCTCCGACCATTAAGTATTTGCTCAAAAAGAGATTGACTCGGCTATGAGACAGGAATGGTCCTGTTTGTGAGCCATTGTTACTCGCTTTTCACGCAATGAGACGCTTCTGGACATTCCCAATGCATATGACTCGACCCAAATATGAGACATCGCAGAGAAAGAAGCTTCTCTTGCAACACCCAAGCTCTATTTTGCGTAGGGTCCTTTGCATCGTTGCTATCATCTTCGAATTTAGCATTATGCCCAGATACCAACTTTAGCTCGCGAAGGTGTATCACCTATTGCGTCCTCGATCTCCAGGCGTGTCTCACCCCAGTAATACTATCAGAAGTGCTCTTTCTTCCATTGGTGAAGATGCTGATTTTGGACGCAGCATAGATCAAGCTGATTGCTGGTATATAGATTCCTTTCCAGTCCGTCATCTTGAACAATGCAGAGGGAATTCACCCAATGATACCGACCGCATGTTCAATCTTCGAAGCAATTCGATTGTACGTACGGGCCTATTGGAACAGCTGGCCGCAGCATCAAAGCCTTTGCAAAGCCCTGTACTGGTCAGAAATCGTCTTGGCGGATGGCGATTTGGAATATCGCCTGCTAGCACCCAAATCCTGAAACACGCAACCTCAGCTGGCTGGGCCTGGCAGTTTGGTTTTCCACAGCACGCCATGACCGACAGAGTCTGAAGGCGATCGCTCCCGAACCATTGAATGGTGGGCTGTGCGACAACGGTTGATCTTAGACGGTACTAGCCATCACATTTGCAGGCTGCCGTTCAATCTCCTCAGTCATTAGACAGCAGGATCAATGATATGCATATCATTTCTATTCTGATTTTATGTCTATGTGAAAGCGGTATCGAAAGGCGTTATTTCCATGGCCAAGTAGGGCAATTGCTTCAAACAGCGTCGCGCTTCTGGAGAGTTTTCGTTGGCTTTTTCTGGGGCTCAGGAAAGGGCCCGCAGAACCAATCATCGTAGGCCTCTTTCTCTTGCTTTGCACGCGCCACGCTTGCAAGCTCTGCCGCCAGCAGTGTTACTGGGCCAGTCGTAAAAACCAGCTCAAATGATTCTCCTTCAGATTTGCATGTGAGCCCCACTTCTAAACCATACGTGCGCTTTATGTTGACACAATCAAAAGTCGGAACAAATTTGCAGGGAATGCTTGGCATGCCAAAGAGGGTTGCCATATCTATTCCTTCCATAGTAACTTGAATGATTTCTGTTCCTGGCCCGTGGGCCGAGAAATCGCAACATCCCATGGTGTGCTTATTTGTCCAATGGTTCACGTGATTTTTGCCACTACGTGTGGTGGTGTTCTCAAGTAGTCTGAGGAAGCCAGATTTGAGGTGAATTGTCGTCGGCGGAGACATCGAGGACTGTGCCCCATCATGCAGAAGACGAATCTTTAGAGGAAAATTCTGATCTTGCACAATGACTCCAGGGCTTTCGAGGCCGATGCGCAATTTTGACGAAGAGGAGGTTTTGTCCTGATGTGCGAGAAGACAGTCTTGGACGATAGTCGTAAGTTTTGGGTCTGGCAAGTCTATTTCTCGTGTCTGAGCAAACGTGAACGGAGTGCTGATTTTGAGCTCGCCGGGTAAGTGCTTGTCGTGCAACGAGACCTCAAATTTGTAGATAGTTCTGTTCCCAGAACCGAAATCTCCAGATGGCGGCAAAGCCTGTGGCTTCGACATATCAGGAAACTGGGACTTCCTAATTTCGAAAAGATAGGCAAATTCGGATGTGGGATCTAAAGGAAGGTGAAAATAAAATAAGCTGATCTGTGCAATTCCTAATGATGACTCGGGTCGCTTAGACTCAAGCTCTAGAAAAGTCTCGCATTTCTCATATACCTTCTGCTCGGGAGGGTTGCCGGCAACCATGCGAGTTTCACTTATGCCTAAAAGCTTTGCCGTGAGCCTGTCGGCGTGAAACTTTCTGGCGGGGTCAGGATGGTAATTAAGTAGACCGCCGAAGTAAAGGCCTGGTTTGGCGGGACCTTCTTGGATCTTGAGCTCTAGAGACATTATTGCATATGCTGAATGCGCACGGTCTTAACTTAGAAGTTTGATGCGCTCTTCAACAAATTTTATTCTGATTAGCAGCTGACCTTGAAGTCGGTGAAGGTCCGGAAGGGCGGCGGTGTAATCAAGTCAGCTCTATCGCTCCATATGACAGCTACAGCTAATGTGGGCGTCTAATCCGAAGGACGTGATTGACGATTGTGCCAGCATCGTTTGCAGCTGAAACCTGGCTGTGTGCTGTGCGAGACCAGCGCCACTTACGAGCCAAGTTTGCGGAGCATTCCCATTCATACAGATATACAAAGCAGGAGTTACAACGTACGCCATGCGCCACCTCCTTCCTCTCAATTCATTTGTCTTGGTGATCGTGTTCGCGCCGAACAAGGGGAAGGTGAGACGCCGCGCGCCTTTCAAAGACCGCTGAGGAGATCCTTCCTAATTAGGCCTAGTTCTAGCTCTAGTTCTAGCCCAAGCCTAACCCTATGATCTGCATAATCATCATGATTGGCTGAACGAACGCTTGGTAGCTTGAGGTATTCAGCTGGTGCCTACTGCGAGTAAGGTAGTGGACTACTTATGATACGACTTCCTACACGTTCATATGTAGGGTAAATTGTTCCAGAAACAAGGACAGCCGTACTGAAAGGGGTTGTTGAGCAGAGTCCTAGTAAACCGTGCAGGCTGACAGTATGATAGTATCCAAGAACTTCCTAGGTCGCTAGGTACGTGTATGTTGGAAGAATTACAATGTCCGACGTCAGCGAATCGAGTGACACCAATGACTAGGATACTCCGCAAATTACAGGAAATGCTTCGATAGCCACAGGTGAAAGTCACGATTCGGTATAGAAGGCGACATTGATTCGTTCTAAATGGCCATACTTTTCAAGTTGGAATAGCGTCGCTATTTGACCACGTACAATGGTTTGTACTTCAATGACCAGAAAATGCTAGTCGAAACCCCCAGGTAAGTTTGGCACACCAAAGCTCGAAAGAACGTAGAGCGGTAGAGGGAAGAGCGATCTTGGAGACCAACCCAGCTATCACCCATATTTCCTAGTGAAGGCTCAAGGGTTAAATAGACTTGACCAATCTGGTCTCAACATCTCCTCAGTAATCTCTTAGGGTGTAAGAATGATTGCCTATACCAATACTGGGACAAAGGCTAGGCCCCAGATATCTTTCCCCATAGCCCAAATAGAACTCCTTTACTCACCAATGCACCAACGTAAATCAAGCTCTCGAAATATCGTTCTCTTCTTACCAATTCCAAATATCTCGATCTTACCAGAATTGTGCCATTTATTGTTACTTCTTCTCTATAAACCCATCCCCAACCAGGACCCCATTAACCCCAATCCCAAACCCAAGATCAGCAAATTTTCGATTCTCTAACAAATACCCCGGTATCACCCTGCAAGCTTTGATGACATGGATGAATTGGAAGAAGGGCCGCGTAGTGCGTGGAGTCCGTCTTCTGTGCAAGAAGAATGACATATACGCATCAATGCCTTCGGCGCTGGACGCGAATGGGCCAAGGATTTTATCAGTGGCTGCGGCTGGAGCTGCGTTTTTGAGGGTGGCTATTACTGTCATGAAGGCTTCCACGGGGGTCAGTGTTTTGCCGCTTAGCATGTATTTGGGAAGAAAGTCGAAGTCGCCGTAGGTGAGGATATCGAGGGAGTTTGAAGAATTGTCGTTGGTGGTTTCGACTCCACTATTGCTAGTCTGATTGCTGAGAAGTGAGAGGTCTAGGTCTAAAGCTTTCCCGATCTGAGTTTGAGTTGTATTGACACTATCACCTTGGTAATCTAGCGGTCTGGTGAAATAAATATGAGCCACGACGTTGCCTTCCCACTCAATGTCGACCTCGGCTTCATTATATTCGTTCTCTTCCACCATAAAGTTTATCATACCCCAGATTCCCCATACCACGAGACGATTCTCGATCGTTCTGGCTGGAGCAGCTGGTAGAATGGCCATTTCGATCTGGGGATATGCGGGTAATACGATACCGTGGCGCTCTCTTACCCTGCTCAACCAATCAAGCTCCGCGTATTGGGATATCAGTTCTACTGTGTTCATGAAGAGAGCTGTTTTGGGGAGGCTAGGTTCCCCGAAGGAAATACTGAAACTGAACCGTGGATCGATACTCGAGTCAGGTGGGAATGTTATGTTTGGAGATGAAGAAAGGGATCTTGTGAGCGTAGCAGGAATTAATTGAGCCGTTATATCGATGGCTGCGTGTGCCATACAGAGGCAAACAGACATAATGATAAGACCATTCGCAGTGACGTAAGAGAATAGCATCCTTATTCGATATGACGATGATCATCGCCAGCACCGACGGTGCGAAGAACGGCAAAGTGGAAGCATTTCGAGACAAGGGACGCCCACATGCGAAGAAACCTACGCGTGGGAAGGTGATAGGCCGTCAAGTAACGCGACAAGCGAAACGAAGCCTCGGTAAGAACACGCAAATGAAAGAGTGAGAAGAAGTCTAGGTGGAAGCTTGGGCGCCTTTTCATAGAACGTACATCCTGGAAGGCCGTGTTGTAAATCTGGTATGCCAGTAGTTGAACTTCAAAGCATTTGGAGCAAGCACAGATATAAGGATCCCTCTTTCGAAAAACCTTTGAGGCCATTTATTGCCGTGAAAGGGCGAAAAAGGTCTTTCTCGTGCTATGGCTGGACTTTCACGGTTCCGAAAGCGGACATCGGGCTGTTCCAACTCATTGAACGGAGAACATGACGATGTTCATTTAGCAGATTGCCTGCTCCCTGTACCCTCACAGCTCTCCTGTTCATAGATCTCTCGTCTATAAAGTATAAAGTAGATGTTAAAGCTGGGGCACTGTTGATTTGCATGTGAATACCGTTGAGAGTATGTCCTTGCCTGCGCTGCTGAACGCAAACGCAATGACTTGTGCTCCTCCTTAAGATTCTCACTTTGAAAGCGGAATCATGCCTCAATGATTGAAATTGCGACTCTTCCACAATTCCCAGCTTGAGGGATTGTGAAGTGGAATCTAGTAAGTCCTGAGACACTTGTCATGATCAAGGTTGAATCTCACCGTAAAAAGATTGCTAAGTGCGGCCGGTATGCATCTCATTGTAAGTCTCGCCGCTATACGTTTTTGATCAGGATTTAGAATTAATTGAGTCTAAATCTCAGCTTTCGAACTCCGCCTCGAATGATGTTTTTACGAGTTGCGAAGTAGAAATCTTGCTAGCGTGATCTAGAAATAGACTACCCCGGACTTATCGACTTTATATCCCCGGGGCAAAGCTTTAGGGCACCCTGATCCTGACATACAGTACATAACTTTTCCAGTCAACATGTCAACCTCACCCCCAAAGATAGGCGTCATAGTCTGCAGCCAGCGCACCCCTCGCGCCGGTCTCCAAATCACCCAATACGTCCACAAAACCCTCCTC